>JAJMZS010002944.1:0-117840 GCA_023807205.1 Isotricha prostoma | reverse complement strand
ACAAAATAATTTCCTTTTTTCTTAATTGATTTATTATTTTCAAAAGTAGAATAATAAACAAAATTTATAAATTGTTTTGATTTGTTGTCATATCTTACATCTTTTTTATCTATATATTGATAAACATTAAATAATGAAGAAGTATTATTTGAATTATCATCTATTATTTCTATTTTTATTTCTTGAGTTTCTTCAGTATATTGAATAAATGTATCATTATTTTTATCAAATTCCACATAACTATAACTATTAATAGTTTTAAATTTAATAATCAGATAAAGAAACTGTTATTATTAATGATAGAAAGATTAAATTAAACATTTATTATTTTATATTTTATTTAAGATATTTATTGAAAATTAATTAAAATAATTTTAATAGTATTCAATGTATTATAAAATTGTTTATTTTTATTATTAGGTTTGAGCATTAAATTAAATTAAATTAAAAAACAATTAATTAAATTAAAAAATATGTTATATTTATGAAATTAATAAATATTAATTTTATCAAATCTTTAATTTGGTTAATTAAATAAAAATAAATATTTTTGTCTTTTTTATAGCTATATATTACCATATAAAAATTATTTAATCAAAAATATCTTAAATATTTTAAATAAATTTTATGAAAAAATTGAACAATAAATTAAAATGAAACTATATAATTTGATTTATAAATATAAAACAATTATTAAATATCTTAAAAAAATTCTATTATATATTTGATTTTATTATATAAATAAGTAATAAAAAAAACAAAAAATGGAAAAAAAGTATAAATTAATTATAATTTGTTCAGCTTTAATCATGATAATAATTAGTTTAATATTATTAGATAAATCATTAGATTTTTCAAATAAAGGACATGATGTAATAAATGTAGCTATAGATAGATATAATCAGTATGCAAAAGAAAATATAGACCCAAAATATACAGAAGAAAAAGCAAAATTTATGAAAAATCAATTATCCGATGTTTATCCATATGGTGAATATGCTGGATTAGGAGAAGGAATAATATTCATATTAATTATATTTTCACATATTTTGGATTATATTTTTATTATAATATTAATTGTTTTATTTGCTACTTCTACTTGCAGAATTTGCAGAATCATATTATTTATTTTACTTTTTATTTCATTATTTTTGACTTGTTTCTTATCTATAATTTTTATTACAACATATAAGAATAAAGTTGATATGAATGATGATGAATTATATGTTTTTGATGATGAATTAAATAAAGAACTTAAAGAAGTTATAGATGATTTACTAGATAGACTATTATGTTATATTTTTTCTATAGTTTGTGTTTTCTTAGGGGTTATTGGATATGTTATAGTTTTCATTTTTCATTTAAAAGATCAAGATTAAATATAATAAAATATGGCATTAAATCAAAATGCAAATATATAAAATCTTTTAATGTTGAATTTTTAATTTCAATATCAATTTTTTATTATTATATTCTTTATAAATTTGTTAATGAAAATTTATATTAAGAGATTTTTTCAATTTTTAATTATAAATTATTTATATAATATAAATATACATTAATTTTTTGAACTAATTTACAATTATTCGATAAATTAAATTTTGATTAAGAATATTGTTATTTAGATTTTATTTCAAATAAAATAACTTTAATTATTTCAAAACATATAATTTGAATCTAGATGAAGGAAAGCTTTTACAATATTAGTTAAAGCTCTTTTCACCAAAGAAAATATAAAAAAGAAGAATATAAAATTATTAACAATAACTAATAAATTAAATAAAGATATTCTAATATATGAAAATCAAATTTTTATAAATGGGCCTATTAATTTCTTTTTTTTATTTTCATATTATTAGGTATTTAATATGATACAATTTTGTTTCCTTTGTTTTAAAAAATAAGTATAAATATATTAATAATTTTTGAATTATTTTTTCTACTATTTCATTTTTTTATTCCTTGAAAGATTGTAAAATGATAATTAAAATTTAATTAATAATTGAATTTTATAAAAAATATATAAAAAGATTGGACTTATAGAAATAAATTTTTATTTTTTTCTATATTGAAACCTTTTATGTTATTAATTGAATTATCTTTTTAATTATAATTTTATAAAGAAAAAAGATAATACTTGATACTAAATTAATTATTGAATAATGAATATTTTATAATTTATAATATATAACTCAAATTTCTCGTATATTTAATTAAATAAAAATAATAATTTTTTAATTTATAATCTAAGAATTTTTTGGTTACAGATTCAAAGATTTAAATTACAAATTTATTAGTTTTATTTAATTATTGATTAATTATAAAAGATTGTTTTAAAATTAATTCTTCTAATTTAAATCTATGAATTTTTAATTTAAATACTCATAGACAACAAAGTAAAAAATTATTAATATTTTCTTTAAATAAATAAATGGGAAATGGGGATATAATCATTATAATATATTCATAAATATAATTTTATTAACAATTCATTTATATTAAATTTAATTTTTTTTATTTAATACATTAAATTAATTTTAAACTATAATAATTAAAAATTTAAAATTAAACACCAAAAAACAGAGGAATTAATAAAATAATAATATTTTAAAATAATATTAATATTAATTTAATTACAAGAAAAATATAAAATATAATATTTATGAAAAAATGAAAATAGGATTAAAATTATTTATATCAATATTTAAATACTATTCTCATATATACATTTTCCTAAAATATGAGTAATTAATTGCACTTTTATAAATATTTTCTAAAATATATTGTATTTTTTTTACTAACTTTAAAATTAATTTTTTATATATATAATAATTAAAACAAATATTTTTTTCTTTTATTCAAAATATATATATTGATATATTTTTAAATAAATATTTATTAAAAATGAAAAGATTTTTAATATATTTCATTCTAAACCTTTTAATATCTTATTCTTTATCAGAAGAAAATTGTAATCAGTTAATGTTAGAATATCTAAGAAATTTTAACCCAATGAATTTTTCAAATCCAGTAGTATCAAGTGGAACAGGATATAATGACTTTGGAAAATATGATTTATGTATAGAAAATAATTTTAGTTATTATTTATATCAAATTTCTTTTGAAATACCAACAGATAAATTAGTACCTTCATTTAATGCATTTATTGGACTTTGTATTCCTTCAATTTGTTATAATGAAACAATTTTTGAAAATTGGAAAGAATTAGCAGAATCATATTTAAAACTTCCAAAAGATAATATGACTGTAATAAAAACAGTAGAAGAAAATAATAAATATACTAAATTAAATACTTCATCTATTATTATTATAATTCTAATTTGCTTTTTTGTTTTATTTTCAAGTGGTTTTGTAAAATTTATTATAAATTGGTTTAATGGAGAGATTGATGATAAAATTGAAGAAGAAGAATCACAAAGATTATCAAATAATACTGAAATTAAAAATGAAATTAATTCATCAGTTATGGATGAAAAAACTAATAATAGTATTGAAATTAATAGAATTTCAGTTCCAATAGAACAATTAAAAAAAGAAAAAACTAAAAAAGGAATATTAAATAATTTATTTGATGTTAATGAAAATTATCAAAGAATGTTTGATTTACCAAAAGATAAAAATTTAAAAGCAATTTATGGAATAAAAACTTTTTGTATGATAATTATTATGTATTTAACAATGATAATGACATTTACAACTTATCCACTTCCAATAAGAAATCCAGAAGGTACTTTAGAATATATTCGTTCATTTTTTTGGCAATTATTTTTCAATAATACATTTTGTTATGATATTTATTTTTTTATTTCAGCATTTTATTTATCATATAAATTCTCAAATAAAACTGAAGAACTTGGATTTTGTTATTATATTTCAAAAATATTCCATAAAATATTAAGATGGTATCCTGTTTATTTAATTATTTTTGCTATTTATTATAAATTCTTTATTAATACACTTGATGGTCCTATTTCTGGTCATTTATTTAATAATGAAATTGAATCTTGTCAAGAACATTTTCCTATTATTTTAGCTTTATTACAAGATTTGACTTTTGGACTTTTTAGTGGAAGTAAATTAAATCAAAATTATCTTTGTTATAATTGGACTTGGTTTTCTGCTTGTTTAATTCATTTTTATATTGTTGGTTGTTTTTTAATGTATTTATATAGAAAAAAATCTAAAAATTTTTATAGATGTTACTTTATTTTATTAGCTCATTGCATTGGATTTGAAATAGTTTTTTTTATTAAAAAAGATTATGGTATTACATATTATGAATTACATTTAAAAAATTATAATCAATATTTTGAATTATATTATTCCAAATTTTATATGAGAATATCAATTTATTTAATAGGATTAATTTGTGGTGTTTATTATGCTGATAAAATAAAAGATGAAAATAGCTCCATTTCAAAATTAAAGGATAATTCATTTTTAAAATTAATTTTTTATTGTACTGGTTTATTAATTGATTTATTGATAATTTTTATTGGTTATTTTGCATATTCATCTGAGAATTCTATAATGTTAAACAAAACTAATTTATTTATTAGAGTCACTTATAATGTTTTATCAAGGAAAATTTTTGTACTTGGATTCTTCTTTTTTATGCTTCCATTATTACAAAATTGTTATTATTATTTTGGAGGATTTGTTAATGATGATTGTTATGCATTTTTAAATAAAATATTATTTACTTCTTATTTAATTAATCCTCTTTTAATTAGATTTATTTTATTGAATGCAAGATATCAATTATATTTTGATGGATGGTATATTTTATTTTATGGGACTTCGGCTGTTACTTTATCTTTTATTTTTGGGTTTATTTTTACTTTGTTATTTGAAATTCCTATGGATAATACTAAAAAATATTTATTTGATCAAAATGAACAAAAAAGATATTCAAAATTAAGTGAGACTGTATAAATTAGAGAGAAATTAATTCCTTAAATCATAATTTTTTCTTTAAAAATATTTGAAGATTAGTTTATTAAATACAAACAAAAATAAAATAAAATTTAATATATTAAATTTATGAATTTTTTAAAATTTAAATTTATAAAATAAAATAATAAATATGAAAATAAAAAAAAAACAATATAAAATTATTTCAAAATATATTTTTCCCTAATCAACTAACTAAAAACCTAAAATTAAAAATTCCACATAAATAGCATAAAAAAACCTTTTAAAAAAATCCAAAAAAAAAAACGATATATAAACCTCCAAAAAAAAAAATTTTAATTTAATTTAAAAAAAAAAACCCTCCAAAAATGTATATTAAATACCTAGTAATCAAAAGATATAAAAGTTATCGTGAACTAACATACATGGAGCCATTATCAAATGGAATAAATGTAATAATAGGAGCAAACGGAAATGGAAAATCCAATTTTTTAGACGCAATAATATTTGTATTAACAGACAAATATCAAAACTTACGTCAAGAAGACAAAAAACTTCTTCTACATGAAGAACACGATGATAATTCAGAAGAATCTGGAATAATTTCAATAGAAATTATAATAGATAATAAAAAAAGAGGTTTTCCAATTGATAAAGATACTGTTTCAATTGTTAAAATTTATAATACTAAAGAAAATAAAGAAGAAATGATGGTCAATAATAAAAAATTATTAAAAGCTGATATTACAAATTTATTAGAAAGTGCTGGATTTAGTAGAGTTAATCCTTATTATTTTATTCAACAAGGTAAAATTAATATGATGATTAATATGAATGATTTTGAATATTTTGAAATGTTTTCTGAAGTTACTGGAATTAAAACTTATGAAGATAAAAAATTGGAAAGTTTAAAATTATTAGATGAATGTAAAGAATCAAGAAATAAAATTGTTAAACAAAAAGATGAGATTAATGATTATATTGAAAAATTAAATAATCAATGTGAAGATTTAAAAGAATTTGTTAAACTTGAAGAAAAAAGAAAAGCATATGATGCTTTTTTAATTAATGAAAGTATTATGGAAATTCAAGTTAATTGTGAATTTCTTGAAGAAAGGAAAAAAGAAAAAATTATTAATATGGAAGAAATTGGCAAAAAACAAAATAAAATTAAAAATAAAATAAATACTAATTTAAATGAGATTGAAAAGTTAAATAAATTATCTTTATCTTTAAAAAGTAAGATTCAAAAGTGTAATGAAGAAATTAATAATGTTGAAAAATTTAAATTTCAATCCGAATCAAATTTAAGATTTATAAAAGATTCTAAAAATAATTTAGAGAATAATATTGATAATTTAAAAAGAGAATTAAGAAAAATAAATGATGAAAAAGAAAAAAGTGAAAAAGATTTAAAGAATATTGAAAAAAAAATAAAAGCTTTAGATAAAGAAATTGAAAATTGTCAAAAAGATTATAATCAAGCTAAAAATTCAAGTGATTATCTTTTATTGAAATCACCAAGTGAAAGAAATAAATTCATTAATACTGAAATTCAAAAATTAAATTCATCAAAAAAATTTATTGATGATAATATAATTGATATTCAAAAACAAATAAATGAAAATAAAGAAAAAATAAAAGAAAAAGGAAGACAATTAGAAGAATATGAAAACAAATTTAATTCAACAACAAAAAAAATATTAGAAATAAATAAAAAATTAATAGAATCAAAAAATCAAAGAAAAGATATAATAAACAACATAAAAAGAAACGATATAGAATCAAATGAAATAAAAGAAGATATAAATCAATTAACAGATCAATTAAACAAATTAAAATTATCATTTCCTTCATTTGAAATATTTAATGCAGTATCAAAAATAATAAACCAAAAAATTCCAGGAGTATATGGATTATTATTAGATTTATTTGAAATAAATCAAAAAGCAAAAAATGCAGTTGACTTAATATTAAAAGATAAATTATATACAATAATTTGTGATACTTTAGAAACAGCAAATAAAATATTAGAAATAAATAAACAAAATCAAGGTCCTGTTATTACAATTATTCCATTAGAATTTATTGAAAGTAATGTTAAATCAATGGATCAAATTAAATTAAGTCAAATTCCTTCTTTAAGTCAAAATACTTTGAATGAAAATTTTAGAAATCAATCACAAAAAACTCAATTAACAGGAGCAAAATATTTAATTGATTTTATTCAAATTAATTCTGATTTTATTAATAAATATCCAGAAATTCCAACTTCAAAAATAAAAAATATTTTGGTTAAAAATTTTTCTATGTGTTTACTTGTTAAAAATTATGAAACTGGAATGAAATATGCAAAAGAATTAAATTTAACTTGTGTTACTAGTGAAAATGAAATTATTAATAGAGGTGGTTATATTACAAAAGTTGGTTATTATGATTATGAAAAACAAAGATGTAATTTATATGAAAAGTTTTGTGAATCAAATAAAAATATTATGTTACTTAATGAAAAAAAAGATGAGTTGTCTGTTATTAGAAATAATTTTAATAATGATGATAATGATATTGTTAGAGAACAACAAGAATTATTTAAAGAAAAGAATAATTTAAATTCTATTATTGAAGAAATTTCAAAAAATAAAAATGTCTTTCAAAATGAAATTGCAAATTGTAGTCAAATGATTACTTATCAAAATAATATTATGGAAAAATTATTATCAAATAAAAATGAAATACAACAAAATATTGATATATATAATCAAATTCAAGAAGGCAATTTAGATTTAAATACTCATACTAAAAATAAATTATTAGGTGATATTCAAAAAAATGAAAAAAAAATTTATGAAATGACAAAATCAAAAAATGAACTTTCAAGTCAAAAAATAGAATTACAATCTAGATTAAATAACTATTTAAATAAAAGAAAATTAGAATTAGAATCACAAATAAATCAATTACAAATAATATCATTAAATCAAAATGATTCTAATTTAAATGAAAAAGAAAATTCAAATAATATAGAAATAAGTAACACTGAAATAAACAGTTATAAAGAAGCAATAAAAAAATGGTCAAAAGAAATAAAAATGATACAATCAAAAATAGATGAATACAATGATGAAATAAGTAAAAGTAATGATTATAATAATACATTAAATTCCCAATTAAATAATCACGAAGGAGAATTAAAAAAAATAGTATTATCATTAAATGATAAATTAGAAAAAAAAAATCAATTATTAGAAAAATTAGGTAAAATAGGTAATGTTAGTCATGAAGAAACAGAAAAATTAAAAAAAATAAAAGAAAATTCCCAAAAAGTATTTATAAATGAAAGTGGTATAAATATTCAACAACAAGAATTAAAAAATGAACAAATTTTATCTCCAATATATCAATTATTAGAAAAAGTAAATTTAAAAATGAAAAGATTTGATAAAATAAATCGTTTTGCAATAGACGACTACACAAAATTTATAGAAAAAAAAGAAGAAATAGAAGAAAAATTAAAAGATTTAACAGAGAAAGAAAAAGATATATTAAACATAATAAAAATATTAGATGAAAAAAAAGACAATTCTTTAAATACAACATTTGAAAAAGTAAATTCTTCATTTGAATTATTTTTTAAAGAATTAATTCCAAATGGTAAAGCAACATTAGAATTATCAATAGAAAATAAGACAATTCATATAAGTGTAAATTTCATAGGAAATGAAAAAAGTCAAGCAATGTATCAATTATCAGGAGGACAAAAAACTGCAGTTGCAATATCATTAATATTTGCTTTAAGTCAAATTGATCCTCCTCCTTTTTATATTCTTGATGAAATTGATGCTGCATTAGATCCAAATCTCAGAGTTAATTTTAATAATTTATTAAGGAAGTTAAGTGATGAGAAACAATTTATTATTTCCACTTTTAAACCTGAATTATTAGATAATGCTGATAATATTTATCAAGTTAAATTTGCTAATAAAACTAGTAATGTTGTTAAAATTGAAAAAGAAGATGCTAAAAAGTTTTTGATGGATAATTTTTAAATAATTTTTTTTAATTTTTTTAATTCATTTTTTAATTATATTATTTCAAGAGATTTTATATATTATTAAAAATAATATTTTATTTATATTAAATTTATAATTTTTGGAAAATATATTTTTAATTTGTATCTTCATTTGTTGGGAGGATAACAGATACTAATGGATAATCTATGTAACTTACTTGAGAAACTTTTTCTTTCCATATTGAAAATTCCTCCTTAGTTGTATTATATTCATTTAAAATTAATTCATTATGTTTGTTTAAGAAATCTTTTTTCTCAATAAAATAATTAAAAATATTCTTGTCTAAAAATATATCAATTTTATCTTTTATTCTATATCCAAGAATAAAAAATAATATTTTAAAAAATATAAATCTAATTTTCCAACTCCAATGAAGAATAAATATTTCGTAATTCTTATTGATAATATTAATAACAAACCATTTTAAATGATTTATATTCATTAAATGAGAATCATAATAATATAACCATAATACTTTAGAAATTATTAAAGAATTATCAAAAGTAATTATTAATTTTACTGCCTTTTCTAAAATTGAAAAATCAAATTGTATTTTAAAATTATTTTTTTTGTATTCAGAGTTTAATATTTTATGTAAAATATCAAAAGTTGCAAAAACACTATAAGTATCATAAACATTTGTTGTAATTAATAATGATGTTATTAATTGATTAATTAAAAAATAACTTTGAGAATAATAACATATTAATTCTGAAAAATTAATTTGAAGTGATGAACTAGTTTTAATTTGAAGTATATTAATACATGAATTTAAAATTAATTTAAATTCTTTAGATAATGATAATGAAAGAGGAAAATTATTTAAATTTGTAAATTTTTTTGATAATAAAGCTTTAGGAAAATTATAAAAAAATGAAGATTTATCAACTACATTATAAAAAATTTCATTAGGAGCAACAATATAAGTTTCAAAAATCTGAAATGTATTTTTATTTAAATATGTAGACACTTTTTTATCATAATAAATATCATAAAAATAACTATCAGAATCATCATTTAATGAATTAATATAATTTAAATATATATTTTCATCTAAAATCACTGCTTTCATTATTATTTTTCTAAAAAATTGATATCTATAAAAGAAAATACCATAAACATCTTCAAGAGGAAAAATCATTGTTGATCTAACTTTGTTTTTTATAAGAATATTTATTTTTAAAACATGAAGAATATATTCATTAAATTTTTCAACTAATTGTGGATATTCTAAATAATATTTTTCAAATATTATAAATAATATCTCATTATTTAATTCTTCTCTTTGAACAATATCTTTTACAAAATCTAATAATTCTGTTATTAAAGTTGTCTTTTTAGTCATTGCAATTATTTGAAATATTTCATTTGTAATATCAAAAAAAAGTTCAATTATATTTTTTATTTCTTCAAAACAATCATAACTATATAAATAAAAACCATTATCAACACTTTTTAATAGAATATTCCTTATTTCACCTATTACTTTTGTTACTTTTTCATTATTTGATTTATCAATTGTTTTTAAAGATTGAAGATGATTATAAAGATTTGGATAAATTTCAACATATTCTAAATTTTTTATTTTAACACTTGTATTATTTATATTTAAATATAATTTATATGGATATTTAGTTAAACCTTTTTCAGTAAAATAATAATTTTCAATTTGAGAAATAAAAGGTAAACCTTCTATTATCAAAGTGTCACCTTTATCATTTGTTTTTTCAAAAATTTGAAAATTATTTAAATAATTATTTTCTTTTTTTATATCATTTTGAATAATAAAATTTTGATATTTTAATATATCTTCACCAAGTTTTTCAATAATTGCATTTTTTAATTCATCAAGTGAAATATTATCATTATTATTTCCTTTATCTACTGATAAATATGAATTTTTCAATTTTTTAATTGTTAATTCTTGTAACTTTAGATTTAATAAATTATTCGTATCTGGATAAATGACTTCATTATTAATTTCAATAAAAATTTTATCTTTATTTGTAATATTTTTTGATTTATATTGAATATTAATATTATTAAATTGTTTGATTTCAAATTTAAAACTTATTCTTCCTCTTTTCTTTCCTAAACTTAAATCATAATATTTTGCACCATATAATACATTTAAAATTTCGATTTTTATAATAGAATATATTGAACTTCTCTTACAATGGAATTGAATTTTAGAATTAATTTTATTAATATCATTTTCTTCACAGTTTAATTCTTCCAAAATTTGAATTTCTAAATATCCTTTTTTAATATCACTAAAATTTACATCATAAAAAGTATCTTTAATATCAAAAAAAAAATAAGGTTCTTTATTTAAAGAAGATAAAATTGGATATTCTTTTCTTAAAAAAGTAATTTTAGACATAAAAAGACTTTTTTCATTTTTAGAATGTGAAATTAAATTGTAACATCTAAAATCAAAAAAATGAATGTAAAAATTAATTTCCAAATTATCATTTATTTTAATAAGTGATAAATTATCATAAAAATAATATTTGACTACATCTCTTTTATTATTATTACTTGTTATATTTGTTGTTTTTTCAGATGAACAAACTCCCATCTAAGGAATAAAAATAAATATATTGAAAATCAAATTAAATTCAAAAATATTCTTTGTTAATCATTTATAAATAAAAATCAGTTCTTATTTTTTCCTTTATAAAAAATTAATCAAAAATTTTAAAAAATAATTTGAAACATTCATTTTGGTTATTGATAGTAATTTTAATGTTATATCATTTGAAAAAATAAAAAGTAAATTATTTATTATTTATTAATTCAAATTAATTAAAATGAAAAGTAGTTTATGAAAATTTATTAGTTTTATATTTTAATATAATTATATAAAAATTAAAGAATTTAAAGTTTCATATAAAATTATTTTTTAATTATGTATTATTAAATTTCAAAAATAATTTATTATAAATTAAATTTTTAATATCAATTAATTGTTTTATTTAAAACTCCTTTCATTTTATTATAATTTTGAATTTTTTAGAAAAATAATATTTATGAATATATTTAATATACTTCTTTAAAATACAAAAAATGTAACTTTAAAAATATATAAAAAAAATATAAAATCATTGTAATAACTTTAAAAAAACCTAAAAAAGAAATAAATAGATAAAAAACCTTAAAAAATAAAAGATTTTTTATCAAAAATACAAAAAAAATAAATGATAAAAAAATAAATCAAAATTCAATTAAAAAAATGGACGACCAAGTAGATAAAAAAATCAACTTAAAAGAATATGAAATAGGTGACACATTAAGAATAGAACCATTTGGAAGAATTCGTTTATCAAAGCATAAAAAAACAAATAAATACTATGCATTTAAAATGATAAAAAAAAAGGATATATTAGAAGCAAAACAAGGAGATCATGTATTAAATGAATTATCAACATTAAAAAAAATAAAAAGTTGTCATGGACATCCATTTTGTATATCATTAGATGGAATAACACAAGATGACAAATTTTTATATATATCATTAGAATTAGTAAATGGAGGAGAATTATTTTCTTATTTAAGAGGAATAGGAAAATTTCCAGTAGAACAAACAAGGTAAAAAATAAAAATATTTAATTAAAAAATATTTTTTTTTAATATAATAGATTTTACATATCTCAAATAATATCAGCATTAGAATTTTTACATTCAAAAAATATAATATTTAGAGATTTACGTCCAGAAAATATTTTAATTCAAAGAAATGGATATATTAAATTATCAGATTTCTCATATGCAAAAGAAATAAATGGAAGAACATATACTTTATGTGGTACACCTGAATATTTAGCACCTGAAGTTATATTAAATAAAGGTTATGGAAAAAGTGTTGATTTTTGGTCTTTAGGTATTTTATTATATGAATTATTAGCTGGAATTGATCCTTTTAGTGATGATGATCCTGTTAAAATATATGAAAAAATATTAGAGTGTAAAATTAAATTTCCAAGTGGATTTGATGATAATGCTAAAAGTTTAGTTAAACATTTATTAGAAAAAGATTTAAGTAAAAGATATGGAAATTTACAAAATGGAATTGATGATATTAAAAATCATCGCTTTTTTTATGAGTTTGATTGGGAAAAGTTACTTAATGAAGAAATTGATCCTCCATATCATCCTAAAGTTAAAAGTGAAAATGATATTACTAATTTTTCATCTTATCCTGATTCTGATAATGAAACTGTTCCTGTTAGTGAAGGTCATGATCTTTTTAGAGAAAATTTTAAATAATAAGATTTAAAAAATCAAAATTTTTTTTTTTGATATTTAATTTTGAACAACTTTTATTAATTTTTTTTTTTTCTTCGAATTTTTATAATTATATTTTTTAAAATAATATAAAAAACATATCAAAATAAAAAATTATATCAAATTATGTATCTAAAATTTATCATCATTGAAGATATGATCTATTATAAAAATAATAAAAATTATTTATTTAATGGAAAATCCTTCAACAAAAGATGAAAATCCACAAGAAGATTTAGTGTTATATAATACAATACTTCCAATACATATGAATTCTTTAGATGATAAAGACTCAAATAATTCAATTAATTTTAGTGATGAAAAAGAAGAAAATTTAAATGGAAGATGGAATCAAGATGAACACATTAGATTTATTAAAGGATGTTTATTATATGGAAATAATTGGAAAAAAGTTAAAAAATACGTTAAATCTAGATCAAGCGCTCAAATTAGATCTCATGCTCAAAAATATTTAATCAAATTAAATAAGAAATATCATACTTATGATTTTGGGAAAAATAAATTTTCTGATAATAATGATAATAATTCATTTGATAATGAATATATTGAAAGTATTGTTAATAATTTTAATTTTTCAAATGTCGACATGGATAAAGTTGAGAAAATGATACTTTTTATTTTTAAAAATTCAAATGGAAATTGTGTTTCTTTAAGTGAAAGAGGTTATAATGGAATTGATATTGATGGAATAAATTTTAAAGATTATTCTTATTCTGAAGGAAAAGAAATTAAAAATAAAAAACAAGAAAAAATATTTAAAATATGTAAAATACCAAAAGAACAAAAAAAAGAATATGATTTAATAGAAAAAAATCAAAATTCTTTTCTTTCAAAAAAAAGATATCTAAATAAAATAGATTATAGTCAAATGTATAATAATAGTAATGGAATAAATAACTTTGGTATTGAACCAAATAAAATGATTCAAATAGAAAAATTTGTAAATATATGTTTAGATTCAAATGATCCAATTGATTTAACAAAATTACTTTTATTCTTTGACCCAAATAATTATATAATAAATCCCATAAATTATTTTGATCCAAATATCCTTTATTCTCAACAACAAAATAGAGAAAGAGATATGTATAATTCAATGAAAGCATATTTAAATGAAAGTTATAATAACCAAAATACTGATATTAGTGGAAAAACAACATCAACAAATTCAGTTGATAATGAAAAACAAAAGCAATTGAATTATCAACAAACTATTGCTATGGAAATTGCAAAAATTAATCCTAATTTAGAACATTTATATCCTAATACTTTAAATGGATTATTTAATAATTACTCTAATTTTAATGGTTTTCAAACTACTTTACCTATTAATCAATTTTTGGTTAATAATAGATTTCAAAATTTTAATGGATAAGAACAATTATATATATATATTTGTTAATTATACTTAATCTTTATTTTTTATAAAAAAATAGTGAAAGACATTTATATATTTATATTTTTTTTTTTGAATAAAAATAATTTTTTAAATTAATTAAATGGATGAAATGAATGGGAATAATAATATTGAAGATTTAAAATCAGAATTTAATAATTATAAAATTTTAAAAGATATATCATCAGAAAATACTAATAATGGATTTTGTTTTAAAGTAAAAAATTTAAAAGATAATCAATTTTATAGAATGAATAAATTTAAATTAGATGAACTTAATGAAAAAATATTATCAAAAATATCAACAATCGCTTTATTAGAATCAAAATATATAGTAAAATATAAAGAATCTTTTGTAGATGAAGATTCAAAATCTTTTATAATAATTACTGATTTTTATACTGATACATTATATAATAATATAATAATGAGACATTCCAGTATAAATCAACAAATTCCAGAAAACGATTTATTAACTTATATTTTCCATATTTCAAATGCTCTTTCACAATTGCATAAATCTAAAATTTATAACATAAATTTAAATTCAAAAAATATTTATATTGATAAAGAAAAAAATTTAAAATTAAATCCATACAATGATATATTTTCAGAAGAAGAATTAATAAATAGTAATGATAATCAAATAGTTTGTCCAGAATTAATAAATAAAAAAGGAAAATATTCTCAAAAAAGTGATATATGGTATTTTGGTTTATTAATATATGAAATGTGTTGCCTTAAAAATATGAAAAGAAAATATATTGAAGATTTAAATAAGATGTATAAATATATTGCTAAAGCTGAATATGAACCAATTCCTTCAATTTATTCAAGAGAAATTTATTATTTAATTAAATCATGTTTACAATATTATGGAAATAAAAGACCAAATGCAGAAGAAATTAGAAAAAAAGTTTTAAAATTAAAAGGAAGTCAATTAATTGATAAAAAAGTTGAATTATTTAAAGTAAAAAAAAAATATGAAAAAAATAGTTATTCAATGATTGAAAATTGTGAAGATTATAATCAAAATTTATTAAAAAGTCAAAATTATAAGAAAGTAAATTCAACTTCAAATAAAATAAATACAGTAAAAAATAAATTAAAACCAATAATTCATAAAAGGGCAAAAACGCCTATTCATATAAGAAATAAAATGAAAAACTTTAAAATAATGAAGAATGATAGTTTTACTTTAGAAAAAAAGTTTAAAAGAAGTAAAACAGTTCAAAAAACTATTGATAGTAAAATAGTTAGAGATATTAATAATGGAATAAAAATTAGTAATTTTGAAGCTTCAAAATTATTATCTCAATTTAAAATTAATAAGTATCATCAAGAGGAATTGAGCTTTTATAATAAAAGAATTGAAAGTCCTTTACTTAAAATCCCTATAATTAAAAAAGAATTAAAAAAAAGTAATTCTGCAAATTATAGAAGAAAATTTAACAAAAATTCTTCTTTAATTTAATTTCAAACTGATTTATATGTAATATGAATAATTATTAAATATTTTTCTTAAAATATAATTTATTTATTTTATATATATTAAATATATTTATTATTCATTTATTGTTTTTAAATTAATAATATGTTAAAAGACATAGGGAAAAAAAAATATATTACTATAAATAAAGAACCAAAAAATAAATTTAAACAACATAATAAAAGTGTAGATTATACTTCAAAAAAAGATGATATTATTTCACAAGAAAAAATTTTAGAAAATAAATTACAAATAATTAATAAAGAAAAAAATGATAAAAGTTCTACAATGTCTCCATTAGATTTATCAACAATGGGACATTCTAATTTTTATAATTCAAATTCCACAAATAATCTTATCAATAATGATAAATATACAAATTTAAATTATTGTTCAAAAGTATCAACAAGTAAATTAAATAGTTTACCTAATGAATCAATTGAAAATGATTTAATAAAAAATATATTTATGAAAAATAATAAAATCTCATATGATAAAAGTAAAAATAATAAAAAATTAAATCATTCAATGATTGAAGATAAATCTAATAGAAAATATAACATTAATAAATTTACAGAAGAAAAAATCCATAATTCTGAAAATTCATCATTAATAAATAATAAAACAAAATATAATAATGATATTATTTTTCAAAAATTAAAAAGAAGAACTTTAAGAAATAGTTTAAAAACAATTCATAATTCTAACTCAGTTATATTAAATGATAAGGAATATTTTAATAATATGCAAATAATGATTAATGATATTCATATGGAAGGTTTTGAAAATTTTAAATTTAAAATTAAGAAAAGAGAAATTGAAAAAAGTGAATTATTAAATTCAATTAATAATATTAAGAAACAAATTAATTTTATTAATAATAGAAAGAAATATTGGAATAATGAAAATGCAAAAGTAGAAAAAGAATTAAAACTAATTAAAAATAAATCAGAAAGAATAAAATATGATAATTATATTATTGATAAAGAACAAAAATGTATTCCTTATAATGAAGAAGAATATTATAATATATTAAATAATAAAATTGAAATGGAAAAAGAATTTATAAATGAACAAAATAATATAAATAAATTGAAAGAAGAAATTAAAAATAAAAATAAAGATATTTTTTTGATTAAAAAAGAAATAGAGAAACTAAAAGATTCAATTATATTTTTTAAAAGACATTCTGATAATTTAAAAATAAAACTAAAAAATTATAATGATAATGCATATCAGGTAATAAATAATATATATCACATTTATGATATATATGATGAATAACAAACGAAATTTTGTATAATTAAATAGATAATAATTTTTTTGCATAAAAAGTATAAATAAAACAAAAATAAATTATTAATATAAATATTTAAACATTTTTTTATAAAATATATTAAAATAATGCATAAGAAATAAATTAATTATGTTAATTTTTTAAAAAGAATATTTAATTTTTATGCTTAATTAATATATTTTTATCTTCTTTTATACTTTCAATAACAGAATGACACATAAAACAATAATCTTTATCAATTAAATATTGTTTAATACAAATTAAACAACCTCCATGATTACAAGGATTAAAATGATGAGTTATATTTCTATCATAACATAATATACATATATTATCATTATTATTTATATTATTCCATTCTTTTTCTGTCATTATTTGATTATTACTTTTTTTTTTAATTTTCTGTTTTAATTCTTTATAAATTTTATCAAAATTTTCTATTAAACTATTTTCAAGTTCATCTAAATAAATAACTTTAGCCATTTTAATTAAATTTTCGAAATTATCAAAATTTATTTCATTTCTTTCAGTAAAATTTTTAATAAATGACTCATAATATTTAGAACTTTCTTTATTAAAATAAAAAAATAATCTCATAATACTAAAAAAACAAATTTTAAATCTATCAGCAAGAAATAAATTATTTTTAATAATGGGAATAAACTTATTTATGGTTGTATTATCTAAAATTCTATTTGTAAAATTCATCATAAAATTCACAAATAATGTATATTCAATATTATTTATATTAAAAATATTATTTGGAAGATTTTGAAAAGTATAAGTATATAATGGAAGAGTATGATTAAAATAGATAAAATATTCACAAATTATATCAATTTTATTTTCTCCAAAATAAATATCAAAATTACGATTATCATTTTGTTCATTAACATCATATTCATTAAGAGATACAATTAAATTTGTTAATCTTCTATTTAATTCACTATTAAAATTTTCAAAAACTAATAAAAATACTTCTCTTTCTACTTGAAAAATTTCTATTACTTTCTTAAATAAAGTTGGTTCACTATCTTTTTCATAATATTTACTCATTTTCTCAAAAAATTTTTCAATTATATTTGAAGCAAGTTCTTTTATTTCATAATTATTAATAATATTTGCTAAATTTGTAAAGAGTTTTTTTAAAATTATATTATTTTTAAAAATAAATTTTGTTTGTGATGTACATAAAAATAATTGTATATCTAAATATAATTTTTCTTTAATATCTGGATTATTTATATATTTATCATTTAATATATCTAATATAATTCCAAAAATTTTGAATAATATATTTTTATTTTCATCTTTTTTAATTCTCTGTTCTATTGATAAAAATTTAATTAAATTAAAAGGAATATAAATATAATCTAAAGGAAGAAAATAAATATATTTGTTCAAATACATATAATTCAAAAAATCTTGATAAAATTCAAGAAATTTAAATAAAATTGAATTATTTTCACAATTAAATAAATATAAATTATGTATGAGTAATGGATAAAAAGAATTATTTATCTTTTCAAAATCTAATACAGAATCTGTTTCAAATAGACTTTGTAATCTTGCTGAAATATGTTCAATTTTATATTGAAAATTAGACATAATTTTTAAAATTAATTCTACCATATAACTATATAAAGTAGGAGGTTTATTTATAATATCATTATAATTTTTAATTTGTTTTGAAAAAGTATTAATAATATTGTTATAAGAACCACCAATATATTCAAAATTATTTTTAAATTCATCATTTAAAAAATTTTTATATGATAATTTTTTAAATGAAATATTTTTTTCAATTAATAAATCAATTAAATTAAAATAAAATGCCACTAACCACCATATATATTGTTCATTTGATGAATTACAAGACATCATTTTTTGACAGAAACTATTACATATTTTTTTTATAGATTGCTTTTTAATTTTATCACCTTTTCTAATAATTAAAAAGTTAATTATTTGTTTAAATAATATATTTTGTGTTTTTAAATTTAAATTTTTTTGATTTTCAATTCCTTGTTTCCTTAATTTTTTAAATATATCTTCATATTTTTCATTTTTATGATTTTTATAATATTGTTCAATATTTTTTTTAGTAATTATTCCAAGTCTATAAGGTTTAAAAATAAAAGTCAAATTTTCAACATATTTTTTCCCGTTAAACCAGTAATTAAAAATTGTATCATTTGAAATAAAATTATAAAACAAATTCATTAATTTTTCCCAATATTCAAAATTTTTACCAAATGAATAATAATAAATTTGCTGAGATAAAATTGATATAATTTTAGAAACAAATTTAATTTTATCATCAGAATATTTAACAATAAGTAAAAAAATCTGAATCGAATTATTAAAATCATACATTAAAAAATCAAATAAAATAGACTTAATTAATAATTCATCATCAAAAGAAACTTGACTTAAAAAAATAAAAATATCATTAAACATTAAATCAACAATAAAGAAATTAATTTTATTACTAACTCTTACAATTTTTTCTAAAATAGAAATAAATTCAAAAGTAATATCATTAATATTATTACCAAAAGATAAAGATTCATCAATTAAAAAAGAATGTTTATAAGAATTATAATACTCCAAAAATCTATTTCCACCAAAATTAAAAATAACACCACAATTTTGAGTTAAAGTAACAGAAGGAAAATAAGCAATATTTTCACCATAAGGAATTTTTGAAAAACAAGCACCTAATGATTTTCCATTTAAAAAATATTCAACTCTTCCATTTATTAAATCTAATATAACTCCAATTATATCACCTTCATGAATATATGTTCCATAATTTAATATATGCTTATTACAACTTGAAATTTTTTTATTTAAATCATAACCAAATGATTCATTTCTCATTGTTTGACCTAAATAATTGTTATTTTCTTCAAAATTTGCATCTATTTTTGAGAAACCTATTATACAATTTGTACTTGAATCATTTATTGGTATTATTTCAAAACAAAATGAATTTTTATATATTCCTGTTGATGCACGAAGTAATGAATTTTTGTTTCTAGATAAATTTATGGCGGTTGTTTCATTTTCAGTTATTTCAACTAAATTGTTTTTATTTCCAAATTTTAGTAATCTGGAATTTGAAAATAAATTTTCTTGGATTCTTCCTTTTATAAAGTTGGTTTCTTCATATTTTTTTTCATAGATTAATATATTTTTTGAGTATTCTTTCAGGATTTTTGTTATTTTTTCATTTTTAAATGATGAATAATCTTTAAATTCATTATTTTTATATATACTTTCTATTATATCATTAAATGCTGTTGTGTAAGTATTGTTTAATGTTATAATTGTTATTGGCTTTGATATAATCATTATTTCATTATTATCTTTTGTTTTTGTTTTTTTTCTTTTATTTTGAAGACTCATTAAATTGATATTGATTATCTTATTTAAATTTAAAATAAATTAATAAATCTCAATTTAAATAAATATAATAAAAAAAATAATATTGTTTTAATTTCATAGTAAATAAATAATAAAATAAAAACTTAATCAAAAATATAAATAATTAATGGAACTTTCAAAAAAAATGACAAATTCCTTAAAAGAAACTAAAAATAGTAATAATCCAACAGTAAAATCCTCAGAAACTAATAGTCAAAAACCAGGATTTTTAGATGATATAGAAAAAAAAGATATAACAATCCGTCAAATAAGAAATCAATTAAATAGAGTAAAATCAGCAACAATAAAAGAATGTTTATACACAAATAAAAATATACCAGATATATGGAAAAATCAATTAGGATATCAAAATAATATTTTAAAAATATTTTCCGAAGACAAAGACTTTTTATCATATTGTGGAAAAGGGCCAGTAATAAATAAAACAGAAAATGATTTTGAAGATAATATTACAATGAGTAAAACATCTGATTCTTTTTATAAAAAAAGTCAAAGATTAACAGATTCAGAAAAAAAAGTAATGAATAATTTTCAATCAATTACAACAAAATATAATGATAAAAAAAAAATTGTACTTCCTGAAGATGTACAAAAAGATGAAGTAAAAGGAATAATTAATGTTATACAATATAAATATTTATCAAATCCAAAATCAAGAAAAGAATATTCTGATAGAGAAGTATTAAATATTTTAGAAAATTATAGAAATGCATTTCCAATAACAGAAAGAGTTAATACTTTAGATTTAGAAAAACAAAAAGAAAGTGAATTATTATATAGTGAAAATGGAGGAAATAATATAATTGAAACATTTATTAAAGGATATAATCCATTTGAAAATGTTTATAAATTAAAAAAAAATGATAGAATTGATGCATTTAGACAATCAATTTATAATAAAATAATACCACCAAATATAAGAGCTCAGTCATCAAAAGTAAGAAGTACTTCAAAGAAAAAATTAGAAAAATTTGAAGAATCGAAATTTGGTCCTTTTTTAAATTCAAATTCAGAAGCTTTTAATAAAAGAATTGAAATTAATGATCCAATTATTAAAAAATATTTAGAAAGTATTAATTATTTTGGCCCTTATTATTCATATTGTCCTCCTTGTAGAAATAGAAATATGGAATTTTATAATAAAATGAATCACAATGAAGCAATTAAACTTATGCAATATCTTAAGAAAGTAAAAGGAAAAGATGAAATTATTACTCCTAGTAAAAAAAATGTTAATACATTTAGACAAAGTAAAAATGTAAATTATCAAAATACTTCTCATACAAATAAATCTATAAGTTTTAATAGTAAAGAAGATTTTTCTGGAAGTGTTGCTTCTAAAAATTTACAAAAAAATTTGTTGAAAATTTAAAAAATATTATTCTTTTTAATTATTAAAATGAAATTTTTAATATATCTTTATTTAAATTTAAAACATATATTCTTATTAAATATAAGGTATTTATTTTAAAAAAAAAAAAAATATTTTTTTTTAATTTTTTTTATGTTATTTAATGGAAATAATATTAGTAATTACTTTAATAATTATGAAGAATTTCAATATTTATTAAATCCAAAATGTATTTTTACAATAAATGGAAGTAATTCAGGTGTAAATTCATTATTATTAATAGATAAAATAAAATTATGTGCATGTTTTGATGATGGATTAATTAAAATTTTTGATTTAAATAATTATAATTGTTTATATAAATTAGAAGGTCATAATTCTCCAGTTTTATCTATTTCTTTAATGCTTAATCATAATATTATTTCTGGTTCTTGTGATAAAAAAATTAAAATTTGGGAATTAATAAATGATAAATATATTAATATAAAAACAATTGAAGGACATGAAGATACAATTGAAAAAGTAATTCAATTAAAAAATGGTTTTATTGTTTCTTGTTCTGCTGATGGAAAAATAAAATTTTGGGATGAAAATAATAATTATAAATGTTTGAAAACAATAAATGAAAATGATGAAAATATCAGTTCACTTTTAGAAATAAATAATAATAAAATTGTTGCTGGAACTGTTAAATTATTTACTGGAAAAATTATGATTATTAATTCAAATTTTCAAATTGAAACTATTTTTAATGGAATTACTTGTAATTGGAATAATGGATTACAAAATTTTGATAAAGATAGAATTTTAATTTGTTCTAATACTGAAATTTATATTTTAAATATAAAAACAATGATTATTGAAAAAATTTTAAATCAAAGAATTTATATTGGTCCAATATATAAATTAAGTGATGATATTATTGCAATTGGTTTTTTTGATGAAACATCATTTAAATTAATTAATTATAAAACAAATGAAATATATAGTGAAATTAAAGGAGAACATACACAAGAAATTTTAGGAATTATTAAAATTGATAATAAAAAATTTGCAACATGTTCAAAAGATAATACCATAAAAATATGGACATATTAATAAAAAGAATATAAATAACAAAAAATATAAAATATTCCTTATTTAATTATAAATAATTAACATTATAAAAAAATAAAATCAAATTTTTTTTTGCCTAAAATTTATAATTAATCTATCAAAAAAATAAAATATTTTATTATTATTTTAAATAAATTAGATATTATTATTTGTCAATAAACTACTACCTGGAACTGGAAGATATATAATAGGATAATTAATATTATCTCTTGGAGTATAAACCATTTGATCTAATTTAATTCTCATTCTTTTTCCTTGTCTTGAATATAATTTAGAATTTCTCATTTGTTCCTCATGATAAGAACTTAATGTTCTTCTCATACTTAAAAAATCATTTTTAAAATTTGAAAAAGTTTTAAACATGAAATTTTCTGTTTTTTTTGTATTAGAATTATCATTACTTCTCATTCTTTCTGTTTTTATTTGAGTATTTTTTTTATCAAAAAAACTAAGAGGAGTAAAATGATGAAAATAATTATTTTTAGCAACATCAACATTATTAACATTATTTAATTTAGAATTTATTTTTCTTAAATATGAACTTCTATCAGTAAAATCTCTATAAGTAGAAACATCACTTTGTAAAGGAAATTCTTTTTGAATATTATTAACATTATTACTATTATAATTATAATTATCTTGATTTGATTCTCTTACTTCAATATCTTTTTCAATTTTATATTGAATTTTAAAATCAATTGTTTGTTTTTTTAATTCATATGGTTTTATTTTTAAATTAATATTAATTTTTATTTCTGTTCTTTCCATATTTCCAAAAGTTGATGCTCTTTTTATATTTTTATTATTATCATTTATTTTTGGTCCTATATATTTTATATCATTTAAATTAACTTTTGGTTTTGGTTCTTTTATTTCTTCTTCTGAAAAATGAATACTGTTTTCTTTTTTTTCTTCTTCTTCTTTTTTTTCTTCTGAATCTGAATGATTTTCATATGTTAATTTCTTATTTTTTTCATCTTCTTCTTCTTTTTTTTTTCTTTCTTCTTCTTCTTTTTTTTTTCTTTCTTCTTCTTCTTGTTTTTTTTTCTTTTCTTCATCTTCTCTTCTTTTATCTTCTTCTTCTTTTTTTTTCCTTTCTTCTTCTTCTTGTTTTTTATTTTTAACAATAACTTTATATAAATTTAACATATCTTTCATTTCATTATTTTTATTAGTATTACTATTATAAAAACTTTTTTTAAAAGCAAACTCTTTCATTGCTTTAATTCTTTCTTCTTCATTTCTTTTTTCTCTCATAAATTTATTTTTTTCAATATTAATATTTTTTTCAACAGTCAAATAATCATATTCATATTTAGGTCTAATAAAAGAATAACTAGACTTAGATTCTTTATTAAAATCTAATCCAGTTCTTTTAAACCAATCACTTCCAGTTTGAATTTCCATTTTATTTTTTTTATAAAATGTATCATAATAAGTTGAAGCGGCAGAAATATTTTCTTTAAAAGATGTAAAAGTATTATTAAAACCATTTTCTTTGTAATAATAATTTAAATTAACACCGTCTTTAAAAGCAAATTTAATTTCTCTTGTTGCTTTATTATCTAAACTTTTTCTATGATAATTTTTTATTCTCTTTGATGCATTTTCATATCCTTTAATATCAGTTCTATGTTCATTAATTTCTTTTAATGATAAATAATGTTCTTCTTTTTTTGGTTCTTCTTCTTCAATTTGATCTTTATTTGGTGTTGTTCTTTCTTTCATTTCTCTTAATTGAAGAAAATGATCTATTCTATCATTATACCAATCATATATTTTTTTTATTCTTTCATTTCTATTATTTATTATTCTCATATTTAATGCATCTATTACTAAACTTTCTAATTTACTTGTTAATTTAAATCTAAATGATGATTGTATTTCTTTTAAATGTTTTGGATCTGTTATTTCGTTTGCTAATTCTTCTTTGTATTCATTAAATTTTATTAGATCTTGAGATAGTACTTTTAATTCTTTTATTGGGGAGTCTTTTAATGAATTTTCTAATAAAGGGATTAATGGTGAGCTATATGTTATTCGTTTTTTGTTTTGTTTTTCATTTTGATAATTGTCGTTTTCTTCTGTTTGATATATATCCATTTTTTATTTGTGTCTTTAATTTTTTATTTTTTTTAGATTATTTTTTTTTTAAGGAAAGTTATAGAAAAATATTTAATTTATTTTTTTTATATTTAATCTTAAATAAATTATTTTTATTATTTTGGCTTTTTTTAGAAATATATTTTATAAATTTACTTTTTATATAATACTAAGCTAATATCATTATATTTTTTTGTTAGAAAAATTATTAATAAATATATTATTATATATTTATTATTATTTTTAATAAAAAATTTTCTAATTTTTACTTTTGAAAAATAAAAATGTTCTCAAATGATTTTAAATTTTATGTTAAAAACCAAAATAGAATGATACAAAGTAATTATGATAATCCAAATATAATGTTTAGTAAAATATCAGTGAAATATATAAATTTTCCAAGAATTAATCCTAAAATAAATGATTTAGTAAAAAGTCATGAATCTAAAGATTTAATAATAAAATCAAATAAAAAAAAATTTCAAAAAATATTCTTAAAAAAAAAATTAAATAATTATCCAAGATTTAAATCTAATAATCTTTCATTTAATCTTTCATATTCAAAAATATTTTCTCTTTCTTCAGCAAAAATTAAACAAGATACAAAACAAAATATAGATGTAAATGAAAAAATTAATAAAATGAAACTAAAAAATATTAGATCAATTGCTTTATTCCCTAATAAAGAAGTTCCAATAAAAAATTCAATTAACTTAAAAAGAAAATTAATAAGTAATATATATGATAAAAATGAAAAAGATGAAAAAAAATTAATGAACTTAATAATGAATAAAACAAGGAATAAAATTGAGAAAAAAGAAAAAGATGTTGCTTCAATTATAAAACATGAAATAAAACATTTTTCTGTGAATTCATCACCAAGAAATATAAATTTAAGAAATAATTTAAAAATTGTGTCAAAATCTAAAAGTCAACTTTGTTATATAAAAAAAATAATTCCATTAAAATTAGGAAATGATTCATTAAATTTGTCAAAAATTGAAGATGTAATTAAATTAATGAATAAAATATATATTCCATTTCCATTAGTTCAAAAAGTCAATAATACAACAAATACATTTTATTTTACAATTAATCAAATGTATTATAATCAATTATCAAATTATTTTAAACATAGAATTAATTGGGTATTGATTCAAAATAGAGATGATCCTAATTATTATAATGCTAATTTTCAATGGAAATATTTTTCTAATAGATTTAGTTTTAAAAGATTTGTATATTACAAAAATTATTCAATGAAAAAATTAAAAATGACAAATTTATTTGAAAGAAATTATGAATTAGGAAATAAAAAACATTTCTTTATAAATTTAATAAAATATTGTGATCAATTTAAAATAAATGTATTTGAAATTATCCCTTTTACTATTATCTTTAGTCATAATAAAACAAATTTTGATGAACAATTTAAAATTTTTAATAATGTTTATAATATTATTAAAGATAATTTAAAAAGTGAACAAAATCTAATTTTTAATAAATTATATTCAGAAGTATTTAATTATGATAAAAATTTTTTAGAATTAAAATATACTCCATTATATATTGATAAAGAATTTTTAAGTGAATATAATTATTGGATTATAAAACCTTCAGATTTATATCAAGGAATGTGTATAGAAATAAATAATAATATGAAAGAAATTTTTAAAATTTGTAAAAAAATGTTTCAAGGAGTTGATAAAAGATTATTGATTGATAATATAGATGAACCAATTAATGAAAATAATGAAATTATAGATAATGAAGAAAATAAAGAAAATGAAATAAATGAAAAAGTAGATAAAACAGAAAATGAAGAAGATAAAGAAAATGAAATAAATGAAAAAAATGAAAATAAAGAAAATAAAAACGATGAAAAAAATGAGAATGAAAATAATGAAAATATACAACCAAAAAAATATTCAACAATGCATTGTTCAAATGACATAATTATTCAAAAATATTTAGATAAACCTTTTTTATACAATAATAGAAAATTTGATATAAGATGTTTTGTTTTAGTAGATTCAAATTTCAATGTTTACTACTGTAGAGAAGGTCACTTAAAAGGGAGTAGTGAAGAATATAATTTAAATAACACAAATAAATTTATTCATATAACTAATCATTCTGTTCAAAAAAAATGTAATAAATTTGAAAAATATGAATATGGAAATGAAATATCATATAAAGATTTTAAAGAATATTTAATAAATCAAAATATTTCTCTTGATAAATTTGAAAAATTAATGTTAGATATTAAAGATCTGATTTTAATTTCAATGAATTCTGTTAAAAATAAATTAATGAGAACTAAGAATGTTTTATGTTTTGAAATATTTGGATATGATTTTATAATTGATAATAATTTTAAACCTTGGATTTTAGAAATAAATAATAATCCTGGATTAGCAATTTCTTCTCCTCTTATTGAAAAATTAATTCCTAGAATGTTAGATGATGCTTTTAGATTAACTATTGATAAAGTTTTTGAAACTAAATATGATTCAAGTTGTATTAAAGATGGAAAATATTGTTCTAAATATAAATTAGATAATTTTACTGATGAGGAGAATATTTTCGAATTTTTATGCAGTATGAGTATATAAGGATTAGTTAAATTATTTAAATCTGGGTATTTGTATTTATAACTTTTTTTATTGGAATTTTATGATAATTTAAATAATAGAAAAATAAATTTTATTTTAATTTATAAATTTAAAAAGTGGAGTTTAATACTTTGTTTTATCATTATAATATTAATTTTGGAGAAATACAAAATAAATATTATTTATTTTTTATAAAATTGAAAATTTTTTGAAATATATTTTTTAATTAATTAATATGAATAAAAAAAAATCTAGTGCAATTATAACTATTGAAAAATTCCCAAGTAGAAATGAAATAATAATATTCATTAATAATTTTATTATTAATAATAAAATTAATTCAAACTATGAAATTGGTAATTTTTCAGATGTAATAAAAATAAATTTTTCAGATAAAAATATAGGATATTTATTTATGAATGAATTCAAAAAGTCATTTCAAAAAAATGAATTATATAAAAATATTTCAATTAATCTAACAGAAAAAAAACAAAATATGTATAATTCAAAATCAACTTCAAATATTTTAGTAAAATCAAAAAATGGAATATATAAAAAATATTATGATTCTAATATTTATGATGGTTCATATTTCCATAAACATATGTTAGATATTTCTAAAAAAGCAGGAGTAATTACTAATTCATCACCTTATATGTCATCAGAACATAGAGAATATATTGAAAAATTAAAAGATAAAAAAAAATGGGTAAGTGATAGAGATTTTATTACTTCAGTCGGAAGACCAATTAATAATAAAAAAATATTTGTTATTAAAAATTATGTTTCCCTTACTCCATCAATTCCACCTCTTTTATATAAATTCAGAAATGAAAACAAAAAAAAATGGATAACATCAAAAGGTTTTAAACTTTATTAAAAATTATTTATATTTTTAAAAATGTATATATATTAATTATATATATATTTATTTATCAAATTTTTTTTATCTAATAAAATCTTAAATAATTAAATATTTAAATAATAATAGTAATATTAAAAATATTGTCAATTAAATTAAAAATATATGAAAAATTTATCAGAAAATTTTAATGATAATCCCTTATCACAATATGAATATAAAACAGATTTAAACTTAGAAAAAAATTTTACCTTAACAGAAAAAGAAACAAAAATATTTTCAATAATAAAAGAAATAATAGAAAAAACTAACTTAAAAACAATATGTAGAGTAGCAGGAGGTTGGGTAAGAGATAAGTTATTAAATAAACATTGTATAGATATAGATATTGCATTAGATAATATGAAAGGTTGTGATTTTGCAAAATTAATAAATGAAGAAATTTATCCTGGAAAAGATAAAGTAGGAATAATAAATCAAAATATAGAAAAAGGAAAGCATTTAGAAACAGCAACAATTCCAATATGTGATATATGGATTGATTTTGTTAATTTAAGAAGTGATAATGATAATATTTTTGGTAATCCTAAAGAAGATGCTGAAAGAAGAGATTTATCTATTAATTCATTATTTTATAATATTAATTTAGGAGAAATTGAAGATTTTACAAATGGATTTAATGATTTAAAAAATGGTATTATTAAAACTCCAATTGATCCTTATTTAACTTTTCAAGATGATCCTTTAAGAATTATGAGAATGATTAGATTTGCTATTAAATATCAATTTAGAATACATGATGAAATTAATGAATGTATATTTAAATATAATGAAGAATATAGAAATGCTTTTATTAATATTATTTCTAATGAAAGAGTTCAAAAGGAATTGTGTTATATTTTAAAATTAAAATATTCTAATGCTGGTATTTATTTAATTTATAAATATAATTTAATGGATGCAATTTTAAAATTAGAAAGTTATGGAAATAAAGATTTGAATAATAATATTAAGAAAGAAATTATTAAAATGGTAAATATATTTTTAATTGGGTATTATGTTGCTCAAAAAAATAATTTTTGCGAAAATGATGAATATAATGAAGATGAAAGTTTTAGATTAACAACTCATTTATTATTATTAACTGTTTCTTTTAGGAAATTTGAAGTAAAAGTTGGAAAAGAATTATATTCAATAAGTAAATTAATATTAAAAGAAACTTTAAAATTACCAAATGATGAATTAAAAGAAAATTTTATTATGACAACTTCAATAGATGATTTTATTAAAATAGTAAATGAAGGAAATTATAAAAGATTATCATCTGGTAAAATTTTAAGAAATATTCAATATAAAAATATTCCAAAATTATTTATTTCTTCAATTGCTTTAGAATATGTAGAAAAAAGTAATTTGAATGATATAATTAAAGAAGTTGATAAAAATTTATTAGGAGAAATATTTAATAAATATAAAAATTTTAATGATTATATAAAAAAAGAAAATTTATTACATATGGATGAATTAAAACCACTTTTAGATGGGAAAGAAATAATAAAAGAATTAAAAATTCAACCTGGAAAAGAAATTGGTGTTTTATTAGAAAGTTTATTAGATAAACAAATAGAAAGTCCAACATTTACAAAAGAAAAAGCAATAGATTTTTTAAATAAAAAAAGAGAAGAAATTAAAAATATATTCCCAATTGAAAAAACAAAACAAAAAAAGAAAAAAAACAAATAAAAAAAAATTAACTAAAAAACTATAAAATAAAATTTATATAGTAATATTAAAAATTTATATTATTAAAGTATAAAAAAATTATAAATATAAATAACTGAATTAAATTAAAAAATATAAAAAAAAAAATGGATAAAGAAAGAAAAGCAATAATAAAGAACAGTGATATGACTGAAGATATGCAACAAGATGCAATTAATGTTGCAACAAAAGCAATTGATTCTTACAATATTGAAAAAGATATTGCTTGTTATATCAAAAAAGAATTTGATAGAAAACATAATCCAACTTGGCATTGTGTTGTTGGAAGAAATTTTGGTTCTTATGTTACTCATGAAACTAAACATTTTATTTACTTTTATTTAGGACAAATTGCAGTTTTATTGTTTAAATCTGGGTAAAATTTTGTTTTCGATTATGTTTGTTTTTTAATATTTAATTGGTGAAATTTTTATTTTTGTTTAATGTTTTTTTTTTGTTTTGATTTATAATTTTTTTTTTTAATAAAAATATTTTATTTAATATTTTTGAAAGAATTATTTTTTAATTTATTTAGGATTTAAATATATAAAATAAAAATTAAATTTTTGATAATTTATTAACTTATTAATTTCTAAAAATTATCTAATTTAATTATATATTAATAAAAAAAAAATATTAATTTAAAATAATTCAAATGAAATTTGAACCAAATTATCCAAATGGGTTAAATTTTGAGTATAATTTTGAAAAAAGAGAATATAAATTAGAAAATAATACATTATTAATAAAAAAAAATCCAATAATTAAATTCCATGAATTTATAAATCTTTCATTATATAATTCAAATAATAATAATTATGAAACTCAAAAAATAACTCTAGAAAATCTTCAAAGAATGAAAGAAGAATTAATAGAAACAATTTCTGAGAAATATAAAAATCCAAAAGAAAAAGGTAATGTTTTAAAAATTATTAATAAAATAAAAAAAGAAAATGATAAAAATAAATATAAAAAAAATATAATTGATATATCATTATTTAATAAAGAAAAAATAGAAATTGACACACCAAGAATAGAAATTCCTAAAGAAAAATTGGACCAATTAATCAATCAAAAGTATTCAGATAATTTTGATTTTTGTGTTATTTGTGGAAGTAAAAATCATTTATTATGTGATACAGATTATAATCTTAAAAATGGGAAAATTTTTATTTCTTTAAATGAAGAAAATTATAATAAAAAATCAAAATTACAATTCACTGAATCAAAATTAATAAAAAATACAATGTTTTATGATTCTGAAGAAGATGAAGAAATATTATAAATAAATATATAATATTATATTATTTAATTTAAATAAATTATCAATATTTCTTAAATTTCAAAATAATAAAAAAAATAAACAATTTAAAAAAATGAATTTTTCCCACTCATATTATAATAATATTAATGATTTTAATAATATAAGTAAAATTATTGCAAATAGTCCAAAAGAATATTATTGTCATTGTTCATGTTGTGAATGTTATAATATATGTCATTGTTGTCATTGTCAATGTGATTGTCATAAAAATCAATTTTTATCTTCAGATGTGCCAATAAATAATTTAGGTATTATAAGTTCAAATACAAATTCACCAATTAAAAATATAGATTTTAATAATTATAATGCAAATAAAAATAATAATATAAATATTGAACAATATAAAGAAATGAAAAATTCTAAAAGTTCAGATAACTTATTTTTTAAAAGAAATAACAATCAAAAAATATCAAATGATTTGGAAAATTTTAACAATGAATTAATGGCTTTAAAAATGAGGTTAATTGATCAAAAAAAATATGCTAAAGATGAACGAAATTCTGTGAATTCATGTAATAAAACTTCAAATAATTCATATACAGATAAATATTATTATATGCCAAAAAAATATGTTAAATATGATAATATGAAAAAGAAAAATAATGATGAAAAGGAAATAAATGAAGAAAATGATGATGATAATTCAAAAAAAAATCAATTTAAATTTAATAATGAACCAACAGTTAAAAATGATAATTATTATAATTCTGATAGAAGAGAAAATCATACTAAAGATTTTATTACTTATAGAAAAATTGATGATTATGTATTTAATAAAAGATTTAATGTAACAGAAAGAGATATAATTGAAAGAAAATCTTTAAGAAATACAAGAAGTTCAACTAACATTTATGATAATACTCAATTTATCTCAAATGATAATTTAAAAATTAATTCTTATTATAACAATAATAAAAATAATAATACTAATTCAAATAGTAATAGTAATAATAATAGTAATTATAATAATAAAAATAATAATTTGGATAATAAAACTTTTTTAAACTTTTTAAAAGAACAAACAAAAAAGATTACAAATGGAAATGACTTTAATAAAAATAATACAAAAGTAACAATCCAAGAAAAGATAAATAATAAACAATCAAATAATAAAAAAAATAATCAAATTAATATAAAAAATATAGACACTTTCAGAAAAAAAATTGATAATTTAAAAAAGTTTATAAATGATAATCAAAATAAAAATGATTCAGATTTTGACGATAAAATTTCAAAGAATTTAAATAATGATAAATATAAAAATGATTATATAGATAATTCATATCCTTATAAATTAAATAAAAAAAGTATTTCAAAAAATATTTCAAATTCAAATAATCCTTTTATAATTACACAAAATAAAAATTTAGATAGTCTTTTAAATAATCAAAATTTAGGTAAATATTCTTTCTCAATTAATTTAAATGGTAATAATGAAAAAGATTTTATAATTGAAAATTTAAAACAAAGAATAGAAAATTTAACAATTGAATTAGAAAAGATTTCAAATTTAAATTTATATAATAAAAATGAATTAGAATCAAAAGATATAACAATAAATATGCAAAAAGAAGAAATAGAACAATTAAAAATATCATTAGGAAAATCAAAAGTTTATATAAATTCATTAATCCAAAAATTTGAAGAAAATCAAACTTTAAAAGAAGAAAATAATAATAAAAATATTTTAATTAAAGAAAATTTAAATTCATTTTCTATAAAAGGATTTCCATATCAAGATTATTATTTAAAGAAAATAACTCAAACATCAAATACAAGTAAAAAAGTTTTATCTTCATCTTATTCAATGTCAAAAATAATGACAAAATTAAATATTGAAAATAATTTAACAAATATACCAAAAAAAATAAAAGCATCAAATTTTTCATTAAATAATAATTTAATATATTCAATCCCTAAAATAAAAAAAAATAAATGTGTATTATGTTTTGATTTACTAAATAAAGAATTTCAATTAATTAAATATGCTGATTTTAATAATTTTTCTGTAAATTATAAAAATGAAAATGAAGGAAATATTTTTTTTATTAATGATTCGAATTTTTATATAATAACTGGAGAAAATTGTGATATGTTTTATTTATTTAATCCTCAAAAAAAATCAATAGAAAAATTATGTTCTTTAAATAATAATCATAGTAAAGGTTCTTTAATTAATTATCATAATACATTAATTTGTTTAAGTGGAGAATTTAATAAAAAAGTTGAAATGTATTCACCATCAAAAAATGAATGGAAAGAAATACCAGAAATGTTAAATGAAAGAAGTAATTTTAGTTCTTGTATTTTTCAAGATAAATATTTATTTGCTTTTTTTGGTTTTAATAACCCTAAAAAACAATATTTAAATACAATTGAATATTTAGATCTTCTTGAAGAAGAGAAAAATTGGACTTATTTAATATACGAAAATTCACAAATGTTATCATTAAAAATAATAAATTTTATTACTATTAATTATAATGAAGAGAAAATTATATTTTTTGGAGGATATAATGCAGAATTAAATAAACCAATTGATAAATTTATTCAATTAATTATTAGTCAAGATTTAAAGTCTAATTATATTGAAGAAGTTGATAGACAATTTAAAGATATTGAAAAAAATAAATTATATGAATTTAATACAAATACTACTTCATATGAAGATCATTTAAAAAGAAAATATAATTCTGCTATTGATAAAAATTATAATGTTCATATTTTTGAAATTGATAAAATGATTCATGATGTATATTCTGAAAATTAATATAATTTTTTAATATTAAATATTATTATTATAATTATAATTTTTTCATAGTTTATAATTATTAATTTTTAAATTTTTATTTTAGATTTTATCATCAATAATTATTTCAATAGCTATAAAATGGAACCCAGTGATACTGTAGAAAAAAAAATAAAATTAAATAATATGACAAATAACATATCATTTGAAAGAAGAAGTCAAGAAATAAAGATAAATTCACAAAATGAAAACACACAAAAAACAATTTTAGAAAACCCAAAATTATATTTAAGAAATAGTTGGGACCCAAAACTTATAAAAAATAAGGAAATAAATAATAAATTTTTTCCTTCAAAAGATTTAATATGTAAAGGTCAAAATTCAAATAATAATCAACAATTTAATTTCCCTCATTCAAATAGTCCAATTGTCCAATATTATACAAGAGAATTTGAAAAATTTAATTCTCCAAATATGGAAAATAATATTTATGAACAAAATTTTAATATTTTTCAAAGAGGATCAAATTATAGTAATACTTCTTTTCAAACATTTAATTATTCACCATCAAATATTTTTAATCAAAATAATAATAATAATAATTCAAATAATTCTTTTATTGGAATGAATAATGGAAATACTCCAATTTCAAATTCAAATAATACTCAATATTTATTGAATGGTGCTCTTAGGAAAAGTTTAATGGAAAAAATGGAAAATAATTTAGATAATTTTATTATTGATTGTTCTGAAGAAAATGAAAAGGAAATTGAAGAAGAAAATGATTATAAAAATAATAATGGAAAAGAATTTTTAATGCTTACTTTTAATAGTGATGATGAATGTGATGAAGTTGGGTCTAATGAAGAAAATGAAAAAAATTTAAGACATTTTAGAAGTGAAAATATTTCTAATAATAATAACTTAAGAAAAGGTTTTCATATGCCTATTGCATCTGCTATTAAAAAAGCCATTGAAGAAAAGGATAAAAAAGAAGATAATAATGAAAATATTGATTTACAAAATCAAAATTTGAATAATCATGAAAATATAACAAATTCTAATGATTATAATATAGATAATAATAATTATAATAATCTTAATAAAGATATTAATAATAATAATAATAATTTTGGTAAAGATATAAATAATAATAACAATAACTTTAATAAAGATATCAATAATAATAATAATAAGTTCAATAATGATATCAATAATAATAATAATATGTTCAATAATGATATCAATAATAATAATAATAACTTTAATAAAGATATCAATAATAATAATATTAATAAAGATAATAATAATAATAATAATACTAATATGAATAAAAATATAAATAATAATAATAATAATCAAATAATTTATCCTAATATGAATATAACTCAATATAATACTGTTCCAACATATTATCAAAATAATGTAATTCAACAAAACTATTATATAAATTATAATAATTATCCTCCAAATGAAAACCAAATAAACTCATATATAAAAAGTAACAATAATGAAAAAATAGAAAAAAACAAATTTTCAAACATATATGAAATTGATGAAAATTTAAAATTCAATAATAAGATAAATAAATATCCAAAAGAACTATTTTCAAAAAATAAAAAAAATAAAAAATCAAAAAGACTAGATCCATCAGATTATATAAATATACCTTTATCAACATTATCAAATAATTTTTACCTATTAGGAAAAGACCAAGGAGCATGTAGATACCTTCAAAAATTATTAGACGAAAAACCAAACGAAGTAATATATTATTTATATTATCCATTATTACAAAATATATTAAAATTAATAAATGATCCTTTCGGTAATTATTTACTTCAAAAAATGTTTAAACCAATGTCACAAGATCAAATAAAAGAAATAATAAATATATTAGAACCAAATATTTTTGATATAGGATGTAATTCACATGGAACAAGAGTACTTCAAGCTTTAATTGAGAAATTAACTAATAAATCATTAAAAGATTATTTTTTAAATATTATAACACCATATATTATTCCATTATTAAAAGATTTAAATGGTACTCATATTGTTCAAAAATTTGCTGAACATTATCCTGAATATAATCCTTTTATTAATAATATTATTATTGAAAATTCTTGTATTTTAGCTACTCATAGACATGGTTGTTGTGTTATTCAGAAATATATTGAAATTTTAGATAAGGAATCTAAAATTAAATTAATTGATAGTCTTATTTTTAATTGTTTAATTTTAATTACTGATCAATTTGGAAATTATGTTATTCAAACTATTTTATTAATGAATAATATTGATTATGGAAATAGGATTGTTGAAAAAATGACTAATAATATTGTTTATTATTCTAAACATAAATATTCTTCAAATGTTGTTGAAAAAACTTTTGAACATTGTAATGGTGTTGTTAAAAAGAATTTAATTAATATTATTTTAAAAAAAGAAAATTTAAATGATTTAATTTTAGATGAACATGGTAATTATATTGTTCAAAAAGTTATTACTATTTCTGATAAAGAAACTAAAAATTATATTTTAAATTATATTAATTCAATTTCTGATAAATTAAAAAATGTTCATTTTGGTGAAAAATTATTAAATAAATTAAATATTCTATATCCAAAGTTGATTTATTAAAAAATCCAAAATATTATTTTTAATAATTATTACTAAAAAATGTTTTATATAATTTTTATGATGATTAGTTTGAAAAATTTTAGTTATATATATAGGTATATATATTTCTTTAGAATTAGTAAATAATTTTTATTTTTAATATTTAAATAAACTCAAATTGAGATATAATATTTTTTATTGATAATATTTTTTCCATTAATAATTCTCTCTTCGTTAATGTATATTTTGAAACAATTATTCTTAATGAATAAAGTTTTTTTATTAGAATTACATTATTATAAATACAATTTATTATTTTTTCTGTCAACTCTGGAATTCCTAAACATAAATCTTCTAATAAAGGAAAATTTATTATTTTATTTATAAAATCTATAATTTGATCTTCTTCAAATTGAGAAAAAAAATTTGGAATTATAGTTAAACTTTCTAAATTTTTTAATTCTGAAATTATATTTGTTAATTCAATAAAATTATCCTTTTCTATTGATGAATAACTTAATTCTTCAAGATTATTTATTCTAACTAATTCTTTAAAAAAATTTTTATCTTTTATTCTCTTCATTTCAACACCAGTTAAATTTGAAAAAGTAACTTTATTATTTTCATAATCAATTAAATTTATATTTTCCAAAACTAAATATTCCAGATTTGGAATATTAATATCTAAAATTTGGAAATTAATAAACCCTTCATTAAAAATATCTAAATTCCTAATTGAATTACTTTTTAAATTTAAATAAAATTTACTTTCAGATGCATTTTTATCAAAATTATCTGTAGTTAAATTTTTTAAATATTTTAAATTACTTAATGACTTTGCAGCTTCAATTGTAAATCTTTCAATATCAGAATAATTTTTATCATATTTTACAGTTTCTAATAAAGGATTATTATTTATTATATTACAAAAAGATTTTTCAGTCATGAATACCTTTTCACAAGAAAAAACTTTTAAAGTATTTAATTTAGGAGAAATATTAAATGAATATTTATTTGCCTTATAAAATCTTTGAATAATCCATAACTTTTCTATATGTTTTAAATCTTCTAAATAAAATTTATTTTCTTCATAAAGAAAGTTAATTAAACAAAAATATTTTACAATATTATTTTTAAGATATTCTTTTATATATTCAATTGAATTTTTTTTTAAATTTAAAGTTAAATCAATTAAATCATTTTTACCAATTAAAATGTTATTTAAAGTTTCAATTTCATCATCAACAAGAATTGGAATATTTAATTTAAAATTATTATATTTCCCAATTTGAGAATAATAATTAATATCAGGCGCAAATTCACTTTCTATATTATATGTTGCATTTGGATAAACTTGCATTAATTCATAATATAAATCTTCATTATCTTCTTTATCAAGGTTTAAATTTTCAAATAATTTAATTTTTTCTACACTTTCTTTATTTTCTATTTTATCAAATAATGTTGTTTTAATATATGGTAAATTATCATTTTTTGTCTCTGTATCTATTCTCTCAAATAAAATTCTTATTTCATTTATGTTGTTTTTTATTAATGGAACTTCTTTAAATGGATTTGCTAAACAAATTATTATTTTTCCAAAATAATTTTGATATAAGTAATTTAAACATTCTAATGCTATTTCTTTTCTTGGAAATATTGGTATTTTTTCTAAATCTCTTACACATCTAAAGAAAAATTGTTTTAAATTTTCTTTTTCAATTTCTGGAAATTTTATGGTATAGTGATTAAAGTAGCTTGTAATATTTATATCATTTTCTATATCTACTTCATGAATAAATAATTTATATAATTTATAATGATTTTTTGTATATTCAAATATTTTTAAAAATTTTTTTGAATGTTTTATAATTTGAAGAATTCTTTTTGTTGTTAAATAATCAAAAATTATTAATCTTACATATGATGACTTAACTAACTTTAGCATTTAAATAAATTATTTGAAATATAAAAAATACTTATTTTTTTTAAAATAATTAAGAATAAATTATGGAAAAAATAAAAATAAATTAAAACATTTTATTTAATATTAATATTATAATTATTTCAATAAAAAATATCTCAAAATTTATCTTCAATACTATATTAAGAAATTTAAAAATAAAAATTAAAATGGAAGATAATAACATAAATGAAAATCCAATAGAAATAAAATCATTTTTAGGGAAAAAAAGAATAAATAATACAACCCAATATTTAATTGAATGGAAGGATGAAAAATTTACATATGAAATAAAAGAAAATTTATTAAATTGCGATGATATAATTGAAGAACTTGATAAAAATAATCAAAGAATTTTTCCATCTGAAAAATTTAATATTAATGATGATAGTCCTTTAAAAATCGTTTCAGTTAAAAATGAAAAAAATGAATTTTTATATGAAATTCAATGGAAAAAAAGAGAAAATGGTATTGCTCCTAAAAATTATTTTGCTTCTTGTGATTTTTTATTTCAGAATTATAGAACTTTTTTTTTAAATTTTTTAACTAGTCAATTATTTCCTTTAAATTAAAATTAAATAAATATTTATTTATAATTAAAAAAAAAATAAAAATGAATAATCCTTTTAATAAGTTAACTTTTTCAAATTTGAAAACATCTATTGATACTAATTTATCTAATTCACAAAATGTAATTTTTAATAATGATAAAAATAAAATTAATAATAATGATTTAAAAAATAAAAATGATATTAAAAAAAGAAATGAAAATGAAAAAATTAATTTGTTAAAAAATACAAAAGAGAAAATAATAAAAGATTCTCTTATTCTTTCTCTTGAGAAAGATTTAGAATATGAAAAAAACAATAATAAAAATTTTTTAAATTACCAAAAATATACTGATAAAATAGTAAAATATTATGAAAAAAATTTAAAAGAAATTTCAAAATTTGAATCAGAGAAAAAAATTGAATTAAAAGAATTTATATTAATGTGTGAAAATTATGAAAAAGATATACAAAAAATAATAGAAGATAAAGAAATATTAATTAAATCAAGTGAAGAATTAATACAAAATAAAAAAGAAGAACAAAAAAAATTAAATGAGCAATTAAATCAAATAATTAAAGATGTAAATGATCAATCTCAACTTATAAATGAATTAGATTCAAATATTACTGATTTAAAATTAAAATTAGAAAATAAAAATAATAAATTTGAACAAGATGAAAAAAATTATATTGATGATTATGATGAATTATTATTTAATTTTAATAATTTAGAAAAAAGATATAATTATTTAATTGATATTGATAATGAAAGAGAAAATGAAATTAAAGGTGATGATATAAAAACTAGAAATAATAAATCAAATGAAATTGAAATTGATTTAAAAAATAAAGAAAATGAAATTAAAGAAGAATATCTTAAAGGAGTTATTAGAGATTTAAATAAAAAAATGGATATTTTAAAAAAGAAAAAACATAAAAATGAATTAGAAAAAGAAAGAATTAAATTTTTAGGAAAAGCACTTGCTGGAAGGTTAAGAGAAAGAAAAGAAATAAATGAAAAAATTGAACAACAAAATAATATTAAAAACTTAAATAGTAATAGGAAATTACGCTCTGCAGAACATTATAAAAAAAATTATTTTAAAAAAGAATTTGGTTTTAATTGATTTTTTTTAAAATAAAATTGTGTAATATTTAAAATTTACATTTATATTATAGGATTAAATTTTAAAATGCAATGTTTATTCAAAAAAAATATTAAATATTAATTAAATTTTTTTAAAAAGATGATAAACCCAATCTTAATTTAATATTATCAATATTTTTTGATGAGTTTTGTTGAGTTAAATTTATATCATTTTTATTATGATTCCAATTTGTTTTAAGTAAATGTATTGAATTTATATCATTTCTTGATAAAAAAGTATTTCCATTTCCAAAAACTTTATTTGTCATCATTCTAAAAGAATTATTTCTTTTACTATATTGCCCAGGAAAAAAATTTTTATGATTATTAAAACTTGGATTAACATTTAATTCTTCTTTATGATACTTTAAATTTCTTAAATAATTTGTTATTAATTTTTTCTTTGATGTAATTGTTTCTTTTTTTGGTTTTTGTTTAATTTCAATATTATTTGATTCTGTTTTATTTTTTCTTTGACGTAATAAAATTGAATTTAAACTATTTTTCAAATCACTATTATCACGTTTATTATATATTACAAATGGATCTTTAGTAAAAAAATCTTTGTAAAAATTCATAAATTTTGATTTTATATTATTACTAATACTCCTTGATTGAACAAATTTATTTAATTCTAAATTAATTGGATTTACCAAATTATGATTATTACTATATTCTTTAAATCCTCCGTCAATAAAAAAATCTTTTGATGAATTACTAATTTTTTCAAGAGTTTTAGTCATATTCAATTTTAAATATTTAATTTTATATAATAAAATTATTATTTTTAATTTTTAATTCTTAAATATTTTATTTATAATATTTCTGCCTTTGTTAATATAAAATTAGCAAAATTTATTTTCATTTTTATTCTTTGAATTTATATTATTCTTAAAAGAATTTAATTTAATATCATTTTTATTTTTCATCAATGAAAAGAAATTTTAATAGAATTATCATATAAAAGTAAGGCTGTTTAATTAAAAATATTTTCTGAATTAAATCCTATTTTTGCTTTTCTTCATAAAAATAATCAAAATTTTAAACTTTCGATAAATCTAATCCTTCATTAAAATTAATTTTTCTATTCATTTCTAATTCATTTTTATTTCCTATTAAAAATATTTTTATATTAATATTAGAATTAGAATTAGTTCTCAAATCTATGATCTATAAATTAATATCTTCAAAACTTTCAATAATTGAATAAACTAAAATTGCCAAAGAATAATTAAAATTATTTATAAATTTTCTATATTTCTTGACACAATTATCCAAAATTTGTAGTTTTATAATTTTATTATTCATTTTCTTTTAAAAACTAAATAATTAAAAACCAATTGTTATTGTTTTTTCAGGAATAAATTTATTGGTTATTACTTGATTTGTACATGACTTTATTAGTCCCCTTTTCCCTATTAATATTAATTTAAATATAAAATCTTAAATTTTAATATACTCTTTTATTATTTGATATTCATATTTTGTTTCTATATTAGTCAATTCAGTCATTTTATTAAAAAACATAAAAATTAAATTATTTTTTTTTAATATTTTAGCTGTTTTTTATTTATCAATTTTCAAATAATATTAATTTACTCTAATTTTATTTTAATTGATTAGGAAAAAATTTATATCACTATTTTTTTATTATGAAAAAGTCAAATTATTAATTATTAATTAATTACACATTATATCATTCATATGAATGCTTTTTTTAAATAAAATTCATGAAAAGAAATATAAAAAAATATGTATTCTTTAAATTAATTATAAATATATTCAGCTCCTACAATTAATATTTATTATTAAATTTATTATTTTTAATGAAATATAATAAAGAATAATAAAATAATTATATTTAATATTTAATTAATTTAATTAATTTAATTATTTAAAAAAAAATAACATTTTAATTTTTATTTAATGAAAGGCAAAAATCAAAAAGGCAAAAAACAACCTAAAGAAAAAAAAGAAAAAAAAGAGTCTTTTTATTCCTACATAGCTCCATCAGAGGAACAAATATATGAATTAAAAACAAGCATAAAAAAAAACATAATGATAATAGGAATAATAACATTTATAACAATAATGATATTTTTCCAATATAGATATGAATTAAAAATGGATCAAAGATATAATAATAATAATGAAGACGAAGATTATTATTCAATTCTAGGATTAGAACCAGGAGCAAGTATAAATGATATAAGAAAAGCCTATAAAAAATTATCAAAAATTTGGCATCCTGATAAACATCCAAATTGTATAAATTGTAAAGAGAAATTTTTACAAATAACAAAAGCACATGAATCCTTAATTAAAAATAATGAAAATTCTTCTTTAAAAAATTCTTTATTTACATCTCATCCAATTATTTTAACAAGTAAAAATTATCATAAATTAGTTGAATTATCTGATGATTTTTGGGTTATTTTAGTTTTTGAAAATAGACCAAGTGATGTTGTTAGTATTTTTGATGAGATTTCAAATAGATTTAAATCTATTATTAAATTTGGTATTATTGATATTATTAAAGAAGATGAATTAAGAACTTATTTACCTTTTTCTTTTAAATATCCTCCTTCTATTTTTACTCATTTAACTGGAATTGATGATGAAATTTATCAAAATATTGATAGGATTAATGTTATTGATTTTATGAGATTTATTGAAGATGTTTATAAAAGTAAAATTAGTTTAATTGATAAATATAAATTAAGAAATTTGTATAATTTAAAAGGAAAGTTAATTAAAAAAAATGATATTGATATTAAGAAAGATTTAGATTTACAATTTTTTATTTTTTCTTCTAAAAATGTTATTGATTTAGTTGCTAAAGATTTTCAAAAAAAATATGAAAATTGTCAAGTTTATCAAAATGAATTAGAGTTTTATAAAGATGCTTTAGATATTTTCAAAGCTAAAAATAATGAAAAAATATTCATATCATTTAATGATATTAGTAAAGAAGATAATAAAACTTTAATAAAAGAAATTATGCCACTTCCAATTCAAATAGGATTAAAAGATGATATGACTCAAAAGTTACAAATTGCTTTTGAAATTGGAAAAAGAATTACAATACCTAAAATTTATAAAAATAATTATATGAAACATTGTACAAGTAAAATTGAATTAATTGAAAATCAATTATATGAAACTGAACAGAAAAATAATAAAGAAAAAGATTTTAATGAAGATAAAAATAATATTGATATTTGTATTATTGAATTAAATGATAAAGAAGAAAAAGTTTCTAATGATATAAATATTGCTTTTTATAAAGGAATTGTTAATAATTTTAAAAAAAATATACAAAAGAAAATTATTGATGACACAACAATAACAATAAATTATGGTTATGTTAATTTAAATGATAATGAAAATTTATATAATTTTTATAATACTTATTTAAATTCTACTGATAATCAATTTAATAAAAAAGGGAAAAAATATTTAATTATAGACCAAAATAATGAAAAATTTTTATTAAAGTCTTTTGATAATTCTATAAATGCAGAAAATTTTTTTATGCATATTTCAGATATTGATTATTATGAAGATATTTCAATGGCTTTTCAATATTTTAGTGATTTTAATATTAGAGATATAAGTAATCTTTTTAATATTCATAAAATTTTATCTATTAAACAAATTTTTTTAATGTGTTTATATACACAAACCAAATTTTCATATATTTCTATGTATGTATTAATTTTTTTCTCAACTATTTATATTTTAAAATATAATGGAAATAAAGCTTTTACTTTCGTTGTCTATTCATTTATTTTTAGTTTAATTGCACATTTTGTTTTCTATCTTATTCAATATTATAGATTAAATGAATAAAAATTTAAATAAACTTATTTAAACATTATACATATTTAATCTTAATTATTATTTATTCATATCATTTTTTATTATTTTAAATAACATTTTTTTATATTACTAATTTAATTATTATTATTATTTATATATTAATTTTCCCAAAAATCAAAAATATTATCATTTTTTTTAAGAATATCATTTGTTGATTTTTGTTTTTTCATTTTTTTTATATAAAAATGAAAATCAGTTGATTTTACTTTTGAAAATTGCTTTAAGTAATTTTTATTTAATTTATCATATAATTTATTAATTTTAAACTGATATTTATTTTCAATTAATTCTTTTTTTTCTTTAATATTTTCAAGATTTGCTTCATTTTTTCTTTTTTTAATTGATTTTTCCATTTCATTTTTTGTTAATTTATTATTTAAATAATAATGATATTTATTTATATTCATTACCAAGATCTTTTCTAATAATTGTAAACAAATTAAAATATAATAATAAATTTTTTCTTGACTCATCCTTTTAATTTTACAGTTTAAAATATCATTAAAACTAACAAATTCAAAAGTAATAGCAGAATTAATTATATCATTTGTTATAATTTTATTTTTATAAAAAAAATGTATTTTTTTGATTAATTTTTCTAATAAAAAAGAATATGTCATTGGATATTTTTTGATCATGAAATTATATTTCATAATTTTCATTTGTCTTTCGTTATAATCAATATCAACATCATTTTTATAAGAATGTTTATTTTCAATCAATTTAGTAATATTATTTTCTTTTTTTTTCTTTAATTCACTTAATATTTTTTTTAATTCTTTGTTTTTCTGAATCACAATTTCTTTTTTTTCTTTTAACATTTCTATATTTTCTTCTTTTTTACCATTTTTATTTTCATTTAATTGATTTAATTCACTTTTTAATCTTTCTAATTCTAATACTATTTTTTCAGTTGAATTTAATAATTTTAAAGTATTATTTCCAGAAAAAGTAAAAATTGATTCAAACTCATCAATATTTTCAAAAATTGGAATATTAACATTTAAATATTTTTTATATCTTTCCACTTCATTTTTATCAACGTTTTCAAAAGATTCAATTCCTTGTTCTAATAATGAGAAAAAAGAGGGTAAATTAATTTTTTTTTCTTTCACTTTTATTAAAAAATTTCTCATATCTTTTAATTGATTAAATTTATTATTTATTTTAATAAATATAAATTCCAATTTTTTAACTTCATTATATATTTTTTTTTTATATTCAAATAATTCATTACATATTTTTGATTGTTCTTCATGATATTTTGATAAAAATTTTAAGTATAAATCATTTTCTTTACTTATTTCTATGATTCTTTGTAAATTAAATTTAATTCTTGAAATATTACAATCTAATAAATAATTTTTCTCTTTTATATTTTTGATTAAATTTCTTAATCTTATCATTTTTGCTTTTCCTAATGATTTTATTTTATGAATTTCTATACAATTATTTTTTAAACCATATCTTAATTTTTCATTCCCCATTAAACTCATTAAATGAAAATTTAATTTTGAACTTTTAATTTTATTAATGAAATCCTCATCAATAACATATTTATTTTTATCAAAAGAATCAAAACTAATAGAAGAATTTTTAACTTTAGAAAAACTATTAGAATAATAATTATTCTTTAAATTATTTTTATAAAATTCTGTCAAATAAAAATTATTATTTTTTCTAAAATTATAACATTTAAAAAGAGGAGACTTTATAATAGGTTTTATTAATTTTTTTTTAAAATCAAAATATAATTTCATTTTTGAAAGATTATGACTACTCTCTGATGTTGACAATGATAAAAATTTTCTCACTTTTTTAAATGAATTAACAATTATTTTTTCTTTTTGTTTATCAAATGATGAACATAAATTTGATGAAGATGAAGTTGGTTTAATTGCTCTACTTTTATATAATGAATTTGATGTTGAAATATTTTTTTTTTTGAACATTTCCTTTTAATTATATTTCAATTAATAAAATTAATTATTTAAAAAAAATAAACTTATATAAAAAAATTATTTTATACTCAAATAATTTCAAATAAAAATATTTTAAACAAATATTAATTACATTATATATTAATGATTTAAGATAAATAAAAACTTTTCATTTTCAATTAAAATATTATTTGATATATGCATTATCAAATCCAAAAAAAAACAAAATCTCATTTATTTATTTGAACAATATATATTTATAAACAAAACATAATGTAATACAATATTATTAATAAATATTACAACAACTATGTTTTTTATCATCACTAACTTCTTCAATTAAATTATATTCTTTAAAAGATTCAATTGCAATTGTATCAACTAATTTTCCTTTTCCAATTTTATCCATAAAACTTAATTTTTGTTTTCCACCTTTTTTTATTTCTATTCCTGTTCTATCATATCTTTTTCCATCTTTCCATAAACCAACTGGAAAATTTTCTACTGAATTTCTTTTGCTTTTTTTAGTATCTTCAAAATAATTGTTTATTACATATATATTATGACTATTATTATTATTTGTTATTGAATTTATATTTATATTTGGTTCTTCTATTTTTTTTTCATTTTTTTTTATTTCTTCTTTTTTTATTTCTTCTTTTTTTATTTCTATTTTTTTTTCTTCTTTTTTTTCTTTTTTATTAACATTTTTATTTTGTTGATTTGATGAAAATTTTAAAGCTGGATTTATTGTTTTACTTTTATTACTTGCAGTTAATCTATTATTTACTAATTGAGAATCCATATTCAAACAAATAATTTAAAAGCATTATATTAAAATAAATTTTTTATTTTTCTAAAAAATAAATAAAATAAAAATAAATAAAATAAAACAAAATAATAAAAAAATTTATATTCAAAAATGTCAGAAACAATATCTTTAAACACAAATAATTCTCAAAATGATAATTCCTATCAAAAAAAGGACAAAATTAACACATTAGACAATTTATTAAACATGCCAAATATATTAGATAAAGAAGAAGAAGAAGAAGAAGAAGAAGAAATAAAAGAACAAAATAAAAACCCAACAATAGAAATATCAAATCCATTAAAAGGAAAAAAAGAAATGAAATTAGCATCAATAAGTTCATCAGAACAATATAAAAAAGCATTAGATAACACAGAAAAAGATACAATAAATGAACCAGTCTCAGATACAATTAAAAGAGATTTATATTTAATTTGGACAAAATTAAAATATGTAATTAATCCATTTGTAAATGAAAATGAAAGAAATAAACATGTTAGACAATGGGATTTATGGGGTCCTTTAATATTTACAATTTTATTATCTTTTACTTTAGCTTTTAGGTCAAAAGAAAAATCTGATATTTTTATATTAATTTTTATGCTTTTTTGGGGAGGAAGTTTTTTAGTTTATTTAAATACTAATTTATTAGGATTATCTATTAGTTTTTTTCAAATTTATTGTTTACTTGGTTATTGTTTATTTCCTTTAAATATTGCTGCTTTAGTTTTGTCTTTTGAAAGATTTTATGAAATTATTAGAATTATTATTGTTGGTTTTGGTTGTTCTTGGAGTACTTATTCTATGATAGGTTTTCTTAAAAATTATGCTAATGATCAACAGAGAGGTTTAGTTTTATATCCTGCTTTTTTGATGTATTTGTTTATTTCTGGAGTCATTATTATGAATAGGTTTTAAAAAGGATTTTTTCTATTTATAATATTTTTATATAGGCTTTTTTGAAAAATAAAACTTTGTTTTAATTTATTTATTTTTTTCTATGAATAATTATAATATAAAATTTAGTTTTTTTTTTAGGTTAATTTTTAATTTTAAAATAAATGTATAATATTTATATAAAGGAAAAAAAAGAAGAAGAAGAAAAAGAGAGAAAAAAACAACAAAATTTATATATTGATTCTCCAAAATATAAAAGAGAAAGAGATATTATGGTAAATTCATATAATAAAAGAATAAATGATTATATAATTGAAAACATAAAAAATAATAATAATATTAAAATACAAGAATATAAATCACCAATTTATTATCCTAGAAATGATTTTATAAAAGTAAATGAAAAAAAAAAAATAGGAAAAAAATTTTCTTGTCAAAATAAATATAATATTGAAAAAATAAATAAAAGTTTGGAACTTAAAAAACAATTTAATACAAGTAAAACATCTTTCATGAATAAAATAAAGAATGATATTTCAATTAAATCACTTAGATTATATTCTAATAATAATAAATCTAATATTATTAATTCTGAAATTAATTTTAATAAAATATTATCTTCCATTATGAATAAAGAATATGTTGGAAGTGAAAATAATAATATTCAATTTGAGAAAGATATTAATAGTTTAAAGAATGATTTTTGTCAAAATTTTTTAAGAAATAAAAGTGATAGTAATTTACTTGATGATTTTTTTAATAATAAATCTGAAAATAAAAGATTTTATTTTAATAAAAAGTATAAAAAAATATCAAAAAATGCACTAAAAAATAATTCATTTCTTTCTCCTCAACATAAAATAAATAATAACCCATTTATAAAAAGATTATCACAAATAAAAATAAAAAAAAATTTGGTTAATCATCATACAAAATTTAAATCAGTTATGAGGATTGCAAATAATTTAGAAAATTTATCAATAAATAATTATAATTCATTATCAGAGAGGAAAATAAGCAATAAAAATAAAGAAATTAAAATCCCAACAAATCATTATATTAAATTTGTTAATCCAAATAAAATAAAAAAAATAAAAAAAGATGAACTAGGTAATATTGATATATTAAAAAAAATTGCTTTTGATAAAGATTATTTTGATTCACAAAAAGAAGAAACTGAAGAAATAATTTCAAATGTGGAATTATTAAATTTGAATAATGAACATTCTGATTTTGGAATTCCTCAAGAAGATACAATTATTATTGAAAATAAGCAATATAATATTAAAAAGGATATTAATTTATTAGCTAAAAAAGTTTTAGGAAAGTATAATGTAATTAAAAAAACAAAATCAAAAATTATAAAAAATAGAGAAGGTAAATTAATGAATACTAAAGGATTATCTATAAAAGAATTTTTATCGAAATTTAAATTAGAAGGTTATTAATTATTTTTATTATTATAATAAAATTTATGTTATATAATATTTATTAATTAATTAAAATTAAAAAAATAAAGTTAAACTCAGATATTGAAAAAGAAAAACTACAATTACTAATAATAATTATTTAGATGTAATAGAATATTATGATTTAGATTTTGAAATACCTGATGATGAATTTAATTTAGATGAATATAAAAAAATAAATTGTACATATTTAAAATAAGGTAATGAAACACAAAATGAACAGAGTTATACTTGTTCACAATATAATCCAACTAGAAATGAAATTATTTGTGAAGAATGTTATAATAAATTTCATATTAATTGTATTAAAACAAAAGAAGATAAAATAATCAATGAAAATACAATTAAACAATCTTTTAATTATTTTTGAGGTGAAAAATTAAAACAATGGGTTTATCAATCAAAAATTAAGAAAAAAATAGAAAAAAATTGTAATATGATTGAATTTGATAAAAATTATGATTAAATATCCAATATTTTTTTTGTGTTAAAAATAAAATGATTATTTGTTCAATTTGTTTAAAAGATTGTCATGTTAATTTTTCAAAAATAAAAATTAATACAATAGAGGATAATAATTATAGAAATTGTCAATGTAATTTAAATAATCATAGTAAATTTAATGAATTTACTTTTGGTATTATTAATAAACTAAAAAAATTTTATATTTTTTATTATTGTTTGTTTAATTTTAATCAATGTATTTCTTGGTGTTTTATATGATAAATTTGGTGAATTAAGAGGAATAAATCAAGAAAGAGAAAATGACAAAAAAAATATTTGTTTTATTTGTCAAATGAGTAGAAATGGTGCTTTGAATAAAAATTTGAATTTTGAAGACCATTTTAAAATTAAACATAATAAATCGAATTATGTTTATTTTCTTATCAACCTACATTTTAGTAATCCTAATAATTTAAGTGGAATTGAAAATTATGTTTGGAAAAAGTTAGGTCAACAAAATAATAGTTGGATTCCTAGAGACAAATTAAAATGAGGAAGATAATTAAAATTCATTATTTTTTTTTTTTTATTTGGAAAATAGTTTAAATAATAAAATTAAATATAAATTAATTGGGAAAAATTTTTAAAATACTATTTAAAGAGAAATTAAAGTAATTTAATTAAAAATAATAATATTAAAATGAAGTGATAATTAAACTAATGAAAATTAAAAAATGAATTATATATAAAGGGATTTAGAATATAAAATTTAATCTATTAATAAAAGAAAATATTTTAAATAGAATATTTTTGTATGAGTTTAAATATTTATTTTTAGATGCTAATAATATTTGATAAAATTATAATAAATAAATGTTGGATAATCTATTTGTATTTTTCTATTATTAAATATGATTAATTAATTATTATATATTTTTAATTTTGATTTCTTTTATTATTATAATTATAAAAAAAGTAAACACAGAATTATTTTAAAAATGATAATTTAAATATATTGATTACATATTTAAAATATATTAATTTTTTTGAAATAATAAAATCTAAAAAAAAAAATTAAATAAGTTTAACAAATGAAAATTCCAAATGAAGATTTTGAAAATTTATCAAGAAACTCAAAAAATCAAAAAGGCTTATTCCAATTATTAGAAGAAAAAAGTGAAAATATAGTAAAAAAACAATATAACCAAAATGAACTTTTTTTTGCAGAACATTATTTAAAAGATTATGTAAATAATTTAAAAAAACATACTGTTATTGGATTAGATGAAGAAATTAGAAAAAATTTATTTGTAAAACCAAAAAGAAATGATGATGAAATAGGAAATAGTAAAAATATAAGAGGAAATAATAAAAAATTTACAATAACAAAAAAAGATAAAGTAATAAATTTAAAAACAAGAAGATTAAGTAATAATATAACAGCAAGAATGAGCTTAGAAAATATTAATTATGAATTTGAAAAACCAAAAAAAAAGTCAAATATAAGGAAAGAAGAATGTAAAAAAAAAAATGAAAATAATTTAATTATAAATAATAAAGAACAACATAGAAAGTCAATATCATATAGAAAAAGTTTTGAAATAAAAAAACATTTTATGTCTGAAAATAAATCATCTAATATTTTATCAAAGAGATATTTATTAGAAAAAAGTTTATTAGATGATGAATTTAATTCAAAAAGACGTTCTTTTATAAATAAAAAAAATTTATCATTATTAAATAAAACAACAGTATTTGATGGAGAAAATGATTCAAAATCAATAATATACGATGATAGTAATAAAAATAATATTATCAAAACAACTCATATGAATAATAAAGAAATTGTTGAATTAAATGAAATTAAAACTGAAATGAAAAAAACTATTATTGGGAAAAGTACAATTATTGGATTAGATTCTTCAAAACTTTTTTTAATTGATGAAAATGGTGAAATGAAAGAAAAGAAAATTAATAAAAAAGAAAATGAAAAATATAGAATTTTAACAAGAAAAGGTTATGTTTATGATTCTTTTGATGATGAAGAAAATCTTGATGAAATTAAAAATTTTAATTATATTCAGCCTAATTCAATTATACTTAAAATTATTGATTTTTTTATTTTTATTTTTACTTTTTATAATTTATTTTTTATTCCTTTATTTTTAGGAATGAATGATAATTATTGTATAATTAATAGTGGACTAAGTTTATTTACTTATTTTATTGATCTTATTTTTATTATTGATGTTATTATTTCTTTCTTTGTTGCTTATTATAATTTTGATGAAGTACTTATTATTGATTATAAATTAATGTTTCAACATTATTTGGAAACTTGGTTTTTTATTGATTTTATTGCTGCAATTCCATTTCATACTATTTTTATAATTTTTAATCAAAAATGTAAATATAATGATTATTTATTTCATTCATTTTATAATAAAGAATTTTATTATTTACTTATTTTATTAAGATTATTGAAAATTTTTAAAATTATCTCAAAAAATCAATTTTTAAATAAAATATTAAAAATATTAGCAAAATTAAAATATATAAATGGTAGAGCATTAATTTATATTTTTGCATTTTTTCTTTCTTTACATATTGTAGCATGTATATTTATATTTATAGGTAAAAATGATTATCCAAATTGGATAGTACATTTTAATTATGAAAACAAAAGTTTTAAAGAATTATATTTAATAGCAATATATTATACAATAACAACTTTAACTACAGTTGGATATGGTGATATTTCTTGTACTTCTTCAAATGAAAAAATATTTGGATTATTTATGGAAGTAATTGGAATTTGTGCTTATTCTTGGGCATTAACAGAAATAAGTAATTATATTAAAGTAATAAATGAAAAAAATGAAGAATTATCTAATAAAATTCAAATATTAGATGATATTAAATTAAATTATCGTCATTTTACTGATGAATTATATGAGAGAATTGTAAGATTTTTAAAATATAAACATATTAATGAAAAAAAAAATATTCAAAGTATTTTTGATGAATTACCAGTTGGATTAAGAAATACTCTCATTTATGAAATGTATAAACCTGTTATTCATAATTTTAATTTTTTTAAAGATTTTCCAAATACTGATTTTATAGTAAAAGTAATTGCAGCTTTTAAGCCAATAATTGCTTTAAAAAATGATATTTTAATAAAAAATGGTGATTTAGTTGAAGAAATAATTTTTGTTAAAAAAGGTAGTTTATCATTAGAAATTCCTTTCACTTTTCAAAAAAAAAGTAAAAGAAGATCAACAAGAAATTCAAAATTAATGAGAAGATCAGCATTATTTTATAATAATAATGCTAGAATAAATCCATTAGATAATAATAATATATATACAATAAATGAAGAAAAAAAACCAATGAAAACAAGTTTTACATTTATTAATGCTTTACATAAATATGATAATGATGAAAGAGAAAAAATTCAATATTTTCAAATATTAAAAATAAGAAGAAATGAACATTTTGGTGATATTTTAATGTTACTTGATCAAAGAAGTCCTTTATTACTTAGAGTTAAATCAAAAAAAGCAGAATTATTTTTTTTAAATAAAGAAGATGCTATTAATATTTCTACAAGTTATCCACAATATTGGAAAACAATTAATAAAAAATCACTTTTTAATATGGAACAAATAAAAAGATTAACAAATAAATTTATTAAAATTATCTCATCTCAACATGGTATAGTTCCAAAAAAGAAAAAACAAACAATTAAAAATACTGATATTTCAAGTTCAATTAGTATAGTTGATGATGAAGATAGTAATTTAAAAACAATTCCTTCATTTTCAAATGAAACTGATATTCAAAGATTAAATCCAATTGGATTAATAAATGATATAATGGATAATGAAGAAGAAGAAAATGAAGAAGAAGAAGAAGAAGAAGAAGAAGAAGAAAATGAAGAAAAAGAAAAAGAAAAAGAAAAAGAAAATAGTATAATAAATAAAGAAAAAAAAGTTTATGATTTATCTCAAAATAATATTGGATTACAACCAATAATTGAAGATGATAAAAATAAAGAATCAAAAAGTTCAGAATTATCATCATCATCAATTACAGAAAGTGGTTTTGAAAAAACAAACAAAGAAAATTCTACTGTTGGTAAATCATCGATTTATAATTCTAATATTAATAATAAAACAGAAGGTAATATTAATAATATTAATACTTCTACTCCTTTTGAACATGATGAAATAAATACTGAAATTTATCCAGAAGAAAATTTTGTTATTTCACCTCAATTAATTCCTAATTTTCAAGTTAAAACAATATTTAAAGATAAAAATAATAATTTAAATAATATTTCAATTTGTTCTACTGAAATTTCATTTAGTATTAATAGTGAATATGAAAATATTGATGAATTAAGTGAAGGTAATTATTCAAAAGATGTTATTTTTAGAACTAAAGTTAATAATTTTATTAAAGAAGAAGTAGAATATAAAAAAGGAAATACTAGAATGAATAAATTTTATTCTAAGAATAGTGAAAATAAAACTATAAAATTTAATAGTTTTGAAATTCAAAATAAAAAAAATTTTATAAAAAGAACAAAAACTACAAATTCTTTATCTACTAATTTTAAAAGTAAATCTTTAAAAGTAAATAATTTGATTGATAAAAAAAATAAAGATTCTAATAGAGAATTATTAAATATTGATTCTAATGATGAGGATGAAAAAAGTAAAAATGAAAATAAAAAGGATATATTAAATGTTATTACACAAAAAATTGAAAAGAATAATATGAATTTGAATAATCCTGATTTATTTTATTCCAAAGCTTTTAAAAAAATCATTCATAGAAATAAAACAAAGACTAAAGAAAGTTTTTCTACTATCAAAAATAATATTAAAAAAACTTTTACAAATAAATGATAAAATTACTATAATATAAATTAGCCAAAATATTGTTAAATTTTAAATTAGTTTCATGAGTGTTATTCAAATTTTCTTCATCTCTCTCAATAACAAATTTATTTTCCTTTATGTAATTTATATAAAATTTATAAAAATAAAGTTTTTTTAAAGAAGTTTAAAAAATTAAACTTTTTTTTATTTTATTTTTAGAGATATAGATAGTGATAGTAAATAAAATATTGTATAGTTTGTAATTATATAGTAATTAATAAATAGATATAGGTTAATATTATTTTAAATAATAGTTTTAAAATTTATATATAAAATTATGAATGTTAAAATAAAATAAAAGAAAATATATTTAATAATTCAAATATTCCTTCAAAATAATTTGTTAAGTTATCAAAAAATTTCAAAAATATAAACATTAGAAAATATTTAAAAAAATGTTATTCATTGAAATTTAATTTAATTAAAATTATGTTTTATAATTTATTAATATTAATAATATTTCCTTTAATATTTCCTATTATATAATATTATTTTTTTATATACTATAAATATCAATTATATTATATTTTATTATAAAAATCAAATCATAAAATAATTAAAAATATAATTTGTTTTTTGAATAGTTAATAGTAATGATAAGAATATAATATTTAAAAAATAAAAATTATTATATAAATCAAATTAACTGAATATATTTTTACACATTAGAAGTAAATTTTAATTATTTTTTATTGTTTGAAATATCATCATAAGAAAAAAATTTTTCAATGATTATATAATCATTAAAAGAAGATGACATTCTTCCCAAAACAAATATATTACTAGAAAAATAATAAATTATTTCTGTAATAACCATAATAATAAACATAACAATTAAAAAAACCATTAAAGTATTAATAATTTTTTGAAGACCAGGAAGTGTATAATCATATTCTAAATCATATAAATAATTCATAAAAAAAATGATAACTTGTAAATTATTAAATTGAAAAGTTCTACTATGAAAATAACTAACTAAATTATCTTCTTTTCTTTTACTTTGATTAAAATTTAAAAATTCACTTCTTAATTGATTAATAAAACCACTAATCATAGTTTCAATATTAGTTTGCATTAAAGGTTCTAAATCACAAATTGAATTTAAAGAATATTTATATTCATTTTCATCTAATAAATAATTACAAGTATTTGATTCATTATTAATAATATTTAAATATTCAATAATAGATTCGTCATTTTCAGTTATCATTAATCTATTTGCTTCAGTATAATTACCAAATAAATAATCTGTCATTGAACCAAAAATTCCTAAACTTAATTGTAAATCAGTTGAATTTAATATTATTGATAATCTTACTCCTATATAATAACTAATTAATAATTCTTGTAAATCTTGAATTGCTTCTGTTTCTTTTTTTTTAATATCTAATTTATCAAAATATGATATCATAATTGGGAAAGTTATTATTACAAAAATTAAATATATTGAACCAAGTAATAAAATTGTTTTAAATGATTTTATATATGAAATAAAATGATGGTTCTTTTTTTTTTGATTAATATTAAATTGAATTAAAAACATATCATCTTTATCTTCATCATTTATTTCTTTTATATCATGAGTTAATGTAAGTTGTGCATTATTTATTTGTTTTTGTTTTGTAATTGGATTTATTTCTTTTAATTGTTCAATTGCAGTTGATGGTTTTAATTCATTTTTAATTATTTTTTTAACAAATTTTAATTTCTTTTCTAAATAATTTTTACCTTTTAATGTTATTTTCATTATTTTTTCTGTTATTAAATACATTTTTTTATTTGTCATTTCAATTGAAAGATATAGTAGAACAATTGAAAAAATATTTAAACATAAAAATATTATAAAAATAAAATACATAATAATTTTATAATTATTTAAAGAATTTTTAAAAACTTTTTTTGCTTCTTTTAAAATATATTTTACAGTTTTTATAAATGTAAAACTATTATTAATAGTACAAATAATATATTGTTGAAATTCATTTAATCCATTTAAAAATAATTCAATATTACTTAAATTTAATAAAGGAATTGGAATTTTATAATTATCTTGTTGACTTAATATATAAAAATAATTTTTAGGGATATCAAAACAATGATAATAAGTAACTTCTTCATATTCCCCATTTGGTCTTAAAACTTTAAAAGAATTTTCATTGAACTCTTTATATAATTGACTATGTCTATTTAAACTAGAATAATTATTTTTAAAATAATTACTTAATTCTAATAATTTATGAGCTCTTAATTGAAAATTATATTTATAATAATCTGTTAATGAAATATTATAATCTACAATTAACATTTTATATTCTGAATCTAATAAATCATACATTGAATCATTTCCATTTATACATATCATATTTGTTAAATAAAATACATTTGATAAATATGCTAAATTCATTTCTCTTAAAACAAGGATTTTAATATATTCTTTATAAGATTGATTTGAAAATAATTTTATTAATATACATATTAAAATTGCAATAATTACTAAAAATAAATTATAAATAAATGAAATTATATCAATTGTGTTTTTTGATATTTTAATTTTTTCTTTTTTTTTACTTGTTATATTCCATGTTTTTTCTTTAATAATTTTATATGATAAAATAGTAGTTCCAGAATGTGAAGCAGCGATTGATGCATTATTAGGAGTTAATACATAATCTATATCAGTATTTTCAATTTCTTTTTTATCATTTAATAATTTTAATTTTAAATCTTCAAAAATAATTTGAAGTAAATATATTTCATCACCTTTAATTTGAATTTTTTTTTTAAAATTAAAACAAACATTTATTATTTTTAATGATTTAAAATTATCTCTTATTTTTTTTATTATTTGTGATATTTCTGAATTTTGGCATCCACTATCTCTAATTAAATGAGTTTTAAGATTTGTAATAAATTCATTTAAATTTACATTAAATGTTTGAATATTATTTAAACTTGGATTATAATCAACAATTCCTAAAACATTTAAAAAATTTAATCTTTTTAATTGATTATTAAACCCAAAATAATTTTTAAAAAATAATCCATATTCATAACAAATTCCATTTGATTGCATTAAAATATAATTACAATCATCAGGAAAGGGAATTTGTTCTAAAGTACACATTAAAAATAATTGTCCTTTAAAAGTAGGTAAAGTTGAATAAGTTAATTTAACATTTATTATATAATTTTCTGAAGTTTCTAAAACACATTCTTCTCTTAAAAATTTTTTTGTTAATATTGTATTTTTAATATATTTTTCTTGTGATTTTCTCATTATATATGGATAAATATTAATTGAAGGAACATTTATCATTTTTGATGATTTTATTCCTGTTAATTTATAATAAGTTAATGGGGCTTTTTTTATTATAAATTTACCACTTTGAAATAATATTAAAAAATAATTATTTTTTTCTATTATTGAATCAAGGGAATTTAAATCAAAAAATTCTATACTTTTTTCAAAATTTGCATTAAATAATATATCTTCTACTAATTTAAATTTTTCATTTTCTGATTGGTCCTTTATTTTAACTGAGTCATATGAATTATAAATCATATCTAATATTGAATCTAATGATTTCCCTATATTTATACTTTGTTTATCAATTATTCTTAATATTTCTTTTTGAGATTTTGAAAAACTTTTTAATATATATTTAAATGATTTTATTATTTGTAAATAATGATAATTCATATAATAAAAATATATTGTAAATTCCATTGAATTTTCATCATTCTTTTTTTCTAATTTTATAAAATGAAATGAAAGATATAAAAATATTGAATAAATTAATAAATCTGCATTTTTAAATTTTTCACTATATATAAATTTTTTTAAATAATATTGAGCTCTAAAGGTTTTTTCATCAATTATTGCAAAAAGTAATACTTTATTATATATTAAAGTTTCCATTGCTAATTTACCAAAAAGATAACTTTTTTCTTTTGCAATTTTATAAAAGTTATTAATTAATTGTAATAAAACAACTAAAATTATTGAATTTTTTTTTTCATCATTTATGTTTATTGTATTTCCACTTTCTCTAGTTTTGGATATTTCACTATTTGAAAATTTTTCAATTAATTTTTCATTGCCATTACAAAGAATCATATAATCCTCTTTACAATTACAAAAATGGTTTTTTAAATCATCTTTATATTTTTGAAAAAATTTTTCTTTAAATTTTAATTTTTTTGATTTTGTTTTTGATGAAAAAAACTTAAATAAAGGAATAAATAATTGATTTGTTCCTTTAAAAAACTCATTATTTTCTTTTATTAAATCATCTTTTAATTTTGATAAACTAATACTTTTAGAAGGATTATTTAAATTAAAAAATAAAACAATAACAACTAACATGATTAAAACTCCCTCTAAAAATTTAAATATTTCTTCATGTTCAAGATATTGAATAAAAAATAATGTAATAAATCTTACAACAAAAATTGCAAAAACAAAAGTTTGAAGAAAAAAAGCTATTTTTTTTGAAATAGATTGATGTAATGTATCTCTAAAAACTTGAATTCTAACTGAATATTCATAAATATATATAATAGACCAAATTAATTGAAATAAAATTGAAAATTTAATATCATATCTTATAATGTATAAAAATGTTCCAATTTCATTTATAAAAAATGTTGCGATAAAAATATTAGAGGAAAGAAAATAATATGTTTCATTTTGACCATATGCATATATGTAAATAGTATAAAATAAATAATATAAGATATTATATAATAAAAATAAAAATATATCAAATGAAAATCTAAAATCAATTTCATCATAACTATTTGTAAATTGGATAAAAATTTTTCTATTAAAAATAAGTAAAAAAATGTGTGAAAAAGTACAAAATGTAATATAAAAAAGATAACTTGCTATTTGTTTAATTGTATTAATTATACAATTTTCAAGTTTTGTCAAATTAAATAAAAGTAATAAATAAAGGAAAATAAGGTAAAATAATCCAAATATCTTAAAATCAAAATAATCTTTTTGTTCATGAATATCAATATTAAAATAATCATTTATTATTAAATTAATTTGCTCTTTTTTATAATTATCAATTTTTTTTGCATTCTCATTTATAAATAATTTACTATTATTTATAACTTCAAAATAAAATGATGGAGTTATAAAATATAAAAAAAAATATATATTTTTAAATGTTCTTTTATAATTGAAAATAATATCAATAATTAATATTTTATTTGCCAATTCAAATACAGAAGAAAAAAAAAATAATTGAGATGCATTTAAAGATTTTTCTTTGATACTTACATATATTTCTGCATTTATTTGAATAAATGCGTTTTTTTTTTTTTCTTTTGTTTCGTCCATTTCTTAAATTAATTATTCTTTTAAATTTTATAATTTATCATAATTATATATTATTTTAGAAAATCATAATTAAAATGTTATTTTATTACAATAAATTAAATTTTTTTTTTTGATTAACATTGATATTAATAATTTTAAAATCTTTTTTATTTATTATTATATAAAAATCCAGACTATAAAATTTTCATGTATATATTTTATTTTATTATTTAAATTAAATTTATATCCCAATTATCATAAAATTTATATTTAATATTTATTTCAAATATTATTTAATTTTATATAAAATTGAATAATAAAAAATCATTATACAATTAAATTAAGATATAAATTATAAATAGAAATATTAAAAATAATTTATTTAATTCCTCCAAATTTATCGTTTATCTGATTAAAAAATTTATTTGATTTTTATCAATATATAATTTTGTACCAACTTCCGGAAGATTAATTTGAAAAGATATATTTTTCAAATTTGAAAATAGGTTTTATAAATAGCAGAATAAATTTTTTAATTGTTTAAATGATTAATAAAATTTAATAAACTATAATTTTTTTATTTAAAAAATTTTACTTCAATACTTTAAAATTATTTTCTAATTTATTTATCTTTGATAACTTAATTATTGTTATTCACAAGTTAAATAATCACTTAAAAAATAAAAAAATCTATAGTAAAATTTAATAACATATGAATCATTATTTTTATAAATTTTAAAACCTATATCCAAAATATACATTTTATAGAAAAATTATAATTTTATTCCATAAGAAAACTAAAATAGAAAATATAATAAAAGAAAAGAAAAATAATAAAAAAAAATCAAAATTCATTTGCCCAATTTTTATCATAATCAGCAGGAATTTGTTCTTTTTTTCCTTTTTTTATAGAAGTAGAAGTATTACTTTGTTCATGAGAAACCATATTTTCATAAGGACATTCAATATTTAAATATTTATTCATATCAACAGTAGGGGGTATATAAGGAGGTTCAATAATAAAATCACTTAATTGTTCAAAATCAAAATCATCAAAAAAACTCATTTTTTTCAAATGATCAATATTACAATTTCTCTTATTAACTTTCTTAGTAAGTAAATTAGAAATAAACTCATTAACACTAGAAAAATCATAATTATCAAAATTAGGAAAAACAATATCTTTATGTAAAACTTCTTTATAAATTTCAATAACTTCATGAGCATGAGGACCAAAAGGATAAGTTCCATAAAATATTTCAAACATACAAATTCCAATTGACCAAAAATCACAAGATAAAGAATAACCTTTTCCTAATAAGACTTCTGGTGCAATGTAGTGTGGTGTACCAATAACAGTTGAAGTATAATTTGTTAATATTTTTGCTGTACCAAAATCTATCATTTTTAAATAACCATTTGAATCAATCATTATATTTCCTGGTTTAATATCTCTATGGGCTATAAATTTTTTTTGTAAATATTCTATCATTAATATTAAACTTCCTATATAAAATTGAGTTTCTTTTATATTATTTATTTTTGTACGTGTTGGTAAATAATCGTTTAAATTTTTTCCATTTACAAATTCAATTAAGAGAAAACAAAATAAATTGTTACGCATACTTTTTACCATTTTTACTATGAATGGATGATCTAATGTTAACATTACACGTCTTTCATTTACAAAATATTTTGCTAACATTTTTTGAACTTCTACACTTTTTCTTGATATTGCTTTAATTGCATATATATTTTTTTTATTATGTACTAAAGATACTGAACCAAATTTTCCTTTTCCTAAAAATTTTATATAATGTAAATCACTTAAATTAATTGATGTATCTTGTAAAGCAAATTTTGTTAATAAATAATTTTTCATATTATTATCATTTAATATAATATCAAAATCATTTTTCATTAAAATATAACATATTACAGTTTCAACTGCAATAACTGAATTTGTACTTTTTGAATTTTCAAAAAAAATTGCATTTTCACCAAAACAACTCCCACTTTCTAATTCTCTTATATAAATATTATCTTTTGTTAATTGAACTCTACCTTTTGATATTAAATATAAAGAATCGACTATTGTACCTTCATTAATTATTATTTCATTTTCTCTATATTTTTTCTTTTTTAATTTTGAAGCAAGTGATTCTAATAATTTTTCAGATAGATTTTTAAATAGATTTAATTTTTTTAATTTAACTAATCTACTAAGTAAATTTAATGGTTTAGTCTGATTTAAATCAATTTTTAATATTTGTGCTAATGGGTTAATATCTGATTCTAATGATAATAAATCAGGAAAAACTGTTAAATCATTTAAAATTGGTTGTTTAATATCTTTAAAAAAACCTTCTCCTATATTTTTTCCCTTTTCTGCTATTACTATTTCATCTTTATATATTGAACCATCAATAACAAATAATAATCTTTTTGGTTTTCTTTTATTTATATCATTACTATTTTCATCATATATTTTTTCATTTGGTCCATATTTAACAATATGAAAATTTTTATATAATTCATATAAAAGTGAATCTGAAAAAATATCTTTTAAAGATTTTGATTTTTCAATACAATCTTTAAAAAAACAAAATAAAATAACATCAATATAATTTTCTCCTAATGCTTCAATTAATTGATCTTTAGAAATTTCATAACAAATTGTTTTTTGAATAGCAATAATATCCATCATTCTTTTTGAATTAATTAAAATTGCATTTTGACCAAAATAATCATATTCATTTAATTGTCTTACTTCTTTTTCTCCATTTCTAACAGAAACTTTTCCTTCTTTAATTATAAATAAAGTATCTCCTATTTCTCCCATTTTAATAATTTTTTCATTTTCATTATAAGTTGTTAATACTTGTCTTTGGGCAACATTATATTTAGAAATTGAATCAAGTGATTCAAATATACTCATTTTATTTAAAAAATCAAATTTATCTTTTAATAATCTTTCATTAATTCTTTTTTGTGTATTTCTAAAAGAAGTACTATCAAAAGTAAAAGTTTCAACATTTTCTAAACAAATAATAGTCTCTTCTCTTTTTTGTTGTGTAATTAAACTTAATTCTCCAAAACAATCCCATTGTTTATATTTTTTTTTAAATTTATTTTTTTCTAAAGCTTCAACAGAACCTTTTGAAATAATATAAAGAAAATTTCCTTCATCACCTTCATTATAAATAATTTTTCCTTTTAAAAAAGTACAAAAAACACATTCATTAATTATACTATTTAATAATTCTTCAGTGATATCTCTAAAAACAAAAAGATTTTGTAAAGCTTTTCTTAAATTTTGTTCTTCATCTTCAGTCATAATATGATTAGTACAAATATTTTCATTTTCTAATTCATTATTTTCTCTATCTGATTCTATATCAATACTTATTATATGTTTTTGAGATTGAGTTTGTGATTGACTTTGAATAAATGCAGAAACTATTGAATTTCTTTTAACATTTGGATTTTTTTTTTGAGAATATAATTGATGTAATACAAATTCTCCACTTTTTGTTGTGTGGATTTTTTTTCCTATATGATATTTTTTGAAAGTAAATGGTGATGGTGTTATTATTGAAAAGTTATTAATTTGATTTCTTTTATATGATTGATTTGAATTGTTATTTGTTGCTATTAATGATGAGTTTTCATGATCTATTTTATTTTCTACTGGAATTTCAAAATTTTTATTTTCATCTAAATTTTAATTTTAAAAAAATAATTTTTACTTCTACAACAAACAATTCCCATTTTTTAATTTTTTAATATTTAATTTTATTTGTTAAGAGAATTTTTAAACAAATATAATATATTTTTTTTTATATGTATTATTTGATATATATTATTAATTATTTATTTGGTCATTAATTTATTAATAAAAATGATAAAAAAAGTATGATTTATTTTTTTATTTGTTTATTAATATTTTTTCATTTTTCCAATTATTTCATCTTTTAATTTTGGATCTTTAACAAATCCTTTTTCAATTTTATACATTGAACGAACTAAACTTTTTTGTGCTCTTACCATTTGATCTTTTACATTTCTTCCAGATTGTTGTTCACTAAATGATTTTGTATGTCTTCTTATTTGCTTTTTCTTTTCTCTTATTTTTTTTTCTAATTCTTCTTTTTTAATTTCTGTTAATATTGATTTTTCATTTTCTAAATTTGATATTTTATTATCTTTTTCAAATAATAATTCATTTAATTTTATTATTTTTTCTTCTAAATTTTTTTTTTGTTTCATTACTTCATCTAATTTAATATCTTTTGTTTGAATTAAATAATTATATTCATCTTGTTTATTTTTTAAAAATTTAGAAATATAATTAAATATTTCTTGTACTGTTTTATGTATATTTTCATGACAATTTATTTCAAAATCATAATTAATTGTTAAATAATCATCATTTACTTTATTATAATAACTTTTATTTAATTCTTCTGATAATTTTTGTATTTTTCCTAAAGCAGCAAAAATTTCTTGATTTATATTATCATATATTTTACTAATTTGAAAAATTTTATTTTTAAATGTTCTCAATTCTTTAATTTCATTTTTTAATTTTTTATAATGTTCTGAAGTAATTTCTTCATTATTATTTGAATTTGGTGAAGTTATTGTTGAAATTCCTAATAATTTAGTTGTACTAAAACTATTATTTTTTTTGTCAAATATTATTTTATTTTTTTGATATAATTCATCTTTTAATTTTGAAATCATTTTTTCCATTTTTAAAATATAATCTCTATTTTGTTCTAATTCAAATTTATTTTTAATATTTTCCTCAGTTAATTTTAAAATTTCTTGTTGTTGTTCTTTTATTTTTTTAATATTTTCAGAATTTTCAAGTCTCAAAAACATATTATTTTTTCTTTCTTCAGTATAATATGTTTTTATTTCATCTGGATCTGTTATTCCTCCTAATATTGTAGATGTTGCATATTTTGAATTTTTATTTGATTGATTTTTTTTTTTATTTAAATTTTTTATTAAAGTGGATTGATTATATTCTCTTGGTGATATCATTTTATCATAATGATTAAAATAATTTTGAATCATTATTTCTTATTTTCTTTTTTCGTTTTTTATTTTTTTTATAAATTAAATTTTTATTTTTTATTTAATTTAAATTTATTTACTTTATTATATTATAATACAATATTATTATAATGAAATAATCAATGAATAATATCTTATTGATATAATATTATGATATTAAAATTTATTTAGATAAATTTTTTAAATAATATTCAACATCAATTGAAGTTTTGTTTGAATTTTGAAAGACTTTATTAACACTTTGAATTGAACTATTAAGAATAATATTATCAAATTCATTTGAATTTATTTTTTGTAAATAAATTTGAGGTTGTATTAATTTAATAGGTAAAATTCCAATAATAGGAATTTCTGCATTTGGGCTTTGATTATTTAAACTTTCTTCTCCAAATTTAAATTGATAATAAGTAATAAATGATGTATTTAAAAAACAATTATCTTGTGATTTCAAAGGAGTATATAATACACTAAAAAATGATTTCCAAAATAAATTTTTTAATTCTAAATTATATATCATTGGTAATAATGAAAATAGTTCATCTAATTGTTTTATTAATATTTTTCTTAAATGAGGTGGTTTATTTTCATAATATTCAATTGTTAAAGAACATAATTTTTTAATTACAATTTTAAAATTAGGATATTTTTCACTTAAAGTAAATTCAATATATTTATTTTGTTGAGATATTTCATTTTGTCCTTTAGAATTTATATTATTTTTAATTAAATTCTTTGTTTTAATTGAACATATTTTTAAAGAAGTTAATTGTTCAATTATACCTAAAATTATTTCTTTATTTGTAATAATAATTTCAAAAGATGAAATTGAAGGAGTAAATGTTGTTTCACAAAGTGTGTCAAAATTTTTTAAAAAAATAGTTTTAAAACCAAAAAGAGACATTTTAATAAAAGCAGAGAAAAAATCTTTTAATTTTCCTTCTTTAAAATTATCAATATCACTTTTAGAAATATAAGGAGTAGAATTTCTTAAAAAAATTAAAAAATTACTTAATCCATCATAATGTTCAATAAAAGCATTTTTATTTAATTCATTAGTTTCATTATTTTCATCAAATTGAATATTTTCTTCAATTAATTCTTCTTCTTTTTCTTCATTTTCTCTTTTATTATTATTTTCCCAATCTATAATTTTTTTATGTATTGTTGGAATTCCTTGATAAATATTTTTTTCTGAGACAGGACTTAAATATTTTCTATTGAAAATACCAATATTACTTTCATCAAAATAACTTCCTCTTCCATGACTTCTAAAAGATAAATTATTTTGATTACTTAAATTAAAATTAAAAATTGAATTATTATTATTAATATAATTATTACTTCTTGCAGAATAATCATAACTTAAAGGAGTACCATTAAATTTATCAAATGAATTTTCACTTAATCTTCTTGGTAACATTGAACTATTTGAATAATCGAATTCTAAAGATTGAAATTTTTGATTTAAATTTCTATTTTGGAAATAATAATTTTGACCATAATAAGATAAACTATTTGGACTAAAATATACTGAACTTGAATTAGTTGTATTAAAACTACTTAAATTATTACCAAATATTGTTGGGTGAGAAAAGTAATCTGGTGAAAAGTAATTATGTTGAATATATGGATTACTTCTTTTAAAAAATTGTTGAAAACTCTGATTACTTGGACTATTATATAATTTTTCTTTTAATGATTTAAAATCACTTTCATATAATGGAGGAATTTTTATTGGTTTTTCTTTTAATGATGATTTTGAATATAAATTTTGATTTTGATTATTAGTTATATTATTATTTGGAATTTTTATATTTTCATTTTGAGATTTTTTAAATTGATCTATTTCAATATCTTTTATTATATCTTTATTTGATGATTCACTTTTTAATGATGTTGTACTTAATGTTAATCCATTATTTAAAAAAAATTTTGGTATACAAACTTCTAAGAATAATTTATTTATTTCTATTTTAGAATTTACTATTGAATTAAAATTAGTCATAAAATTTTCTGGTTGTTTTAAATTATGACATGGTTTATAAAATTCAATTCCTAAATTAGTATTTGATAAAACTTTAGCAAAAAAATTAGTTTGAATTTGATTATTTATATTATTATTATTTATTTGAGTTTCTTGAATTAATTCATTTTTATATTTATCTAATTTAAATTGAATACTTTTAATAAATTTTCTAGTTTCAACAGAAAATTTTAAATCATTTGTAAAAAGAGGAGTATTATGAATATAACCATTTAAAGTAAAAAATAATTCTCTTTCTACTGCATCATTATTTAATTCTCTAATTATTTTTAATTTGTCTTTTTTTTGTAAATCAAATTCTAGAAAAAATATATTATTTAAATTTTCTTTAATTCCTAAATTTGCATCTATAATCATATAATTAAATTTATTATCTAATGGAAATTTCATACTTAATACATCAGAAAAATCATTATCCATTTGAGAAATTGACATTTCATTTAATTTTGAATTATCAATTAAATTTTTATCACTAATTTTTTTACTTTGTAAAATATTTAATATGCTTTTATCTAAAGAACGAAAGAAAATATTTTTGGCTTTTATATTCTAAAAATTACTTATTAACAAAATTATTCTTACATTTGAATATGTTGTTTTATTTTGACTAAATGAAATCATTAAATCCCATTCTACACATTTGTTAAAACATAAAGGTGAAATTTTATGTTTTTGATTCTTTTTAAATTGGGATTTTGAATTTTTTTTCATATTAGAATTTGATATATTATTTGATTTTTTCTTCATTTATTTTTTTATTTAATTGATTTTAAATATAAAGTCATTACTTGAAAATTGTCTTTGAATTTTTATTTAATAATTATTTTACTTTATTAATTTGTTTTGTTAATTTACTCTTTTTTTAGAGGTAAAGTTAAAGATTAAAAAACTTTAATTTACATTTATATTTATATATAATTGAAATTGTCTTAAATTAAAATATAATATTACCATTATAATGTTATTAATTTTTTAATTTATATAATATTATAATTATATGTAATTTTAATGAATGATATTTAAAAAATAAATTAATTTTCTATTTTAAAATGATTATATAAAATATAATCATTGTTATTAGATAAATATAAATGAAATAAATAATAATAAAATATTAATTCATAAAGATAGCAATGAATATTTCGAATTTTATTTTAATTAAATATATTATTATAATTTTTATAAAAAATATATTAAGTAATATAAATAAATGAAAAATTATTTTAACACTTTTGCAAATTTCCTAAAAAAAAATGGAATAATTAAAAGTAGAACATACTTTTCATCTAAATGTAAATCAAAAAAAGAAATAAAATCATTAAAAGAAATTTTAAGTGAATTAATGTCAGAAACAAATCCAAATAGTAAAAATAAACATATTTAACTTCATAATAGTACTATCAAATTCAATTTTTAAGCAATATATTGATAATGATGATAGAACAATAAGATTCCAATTAAGAAAACTTGTTTCAATAAATACTCGTTTTTCAAGAAAAAAATTAATTGAATATATTTATAAATGGAAACTTAAAATTTTGAAAATACCAAAAATTATTAAACCAAGTAAAAAAAGTTTTAGATATAGAAATCAATTTCAATATATAAAAACAATTTCAAATACAAACTTTCATATAAATACAAATTCAAATAATGCTTTTAATAGATTATATGATGATGCAAAATATAAAGAAACATATTTAACAGCATTAAAATTTTTATATCATTTAAAAGAAAAAGAAGAATGTCCTTTTCAACCAAAAATAAATAAAGGAAATTTTAATCATTATTATAATAATTCTTTTCTTTTAAATAATAAAATAGCTCAATTTAATAGACATAAAAGAAATTGTTTAACAAATGATTTTGAAAGAAATAGTTTTTCTATTCATAATACTAATCAATCAAATAATTATTATCATAATAAAAAAAAAATTTCAAATTTATATAATTTAAAAAAAAATAATGATAAATCATTATTTAATTCAGTAAATTCATCTTTTTATAATACATTAACAAAAACCCAAGTTTCTCCATCATCAATTTCAAATAAATTGATAAATAAAACTGAAAGTGGATTATTATATTCAAATAATTTTAGTGACTTAAATCCAAAATTAACATTTAAAACACAATATAATATTCCAAATTCAGATAAAATGAGAAGTAAATCAAATGAAGGAATATTATCAAAAAGAATATGTAATAGTATAAATTCAATTCCTTTATTATCAAAAGAGAATTTATTATTAACTAATTTTAATAGTATAACACCAACAAATGAAGCGTCTGCAATATCATCAAAAAATAATAGATATAAATTATCATTTAATAATAAAAATATTAAATCAAATTCAGAATCATCATCACAAAGAAATTCAAATTCAAATATTTTTGTTTCATATGAAGATAATAAAAAAAACGATAAAAATATACAATCATTCAAACATAAATTAAATAAAAATAAATCTCATATATTATTAAAATTAGATATGAATAATCCATTTAGTGAAAAAGAAGATAAAAAAATAAAAACTTCTTATAATATTTCTAATAGTACAGGAACAAATGATAAATATTCTTTTGCTAATGAACAATTAAGTGTAAGAGCTGCTTATCCTCAAAATAATAATAATATTACTTTACAATCTATTCCTGATGAAGCCTTATTTGCTTATGCTGATAATTTTATTAATTCTGATGATTCAGTTGATAGTTTTAAAAATAAAAATTTGAAAAAAAAATTTTAATTTTTTTTTGTATTTGATTATTTTTATTTATATGGTAATTTTTTTAATTATTTTATTTTAATTTTTGTTGTTTTATTAATTCTTTATTTCTATTTAATTTTTCAATATTTGTCATATAAAAAAATATGATTGAAAATATTTTATATAAAATAAATATATATGAGAATTAGTTTTGGTAAATCATCAAATAAGAAATTAACAAAAGAAGAGTATTTTAATTTAGTCAAAAAAGGTAATTTAGAAGATATTAAAAATTCATTTCAAAAAAAAGAAATAAAAGATCCAAAAGAAAAAAATGAAAATAACCAAAATGTTTTATTTGAAATGTTACTTGAATTAGTTGATGATAAAAAATGTTTAGACATATTAAAATATTTAATTCAAGAACAAAATATTAATCCTTCAGAAATGGATGTAAATCAACAAAATATATTATTTTATACTTGTGCAGAAGGATTATTAGAATGTACTAAATATTTATTAGAAAATAATTTTGGAATTTTTATAAATTCAATTGATATAAAAGGAAATACTCCTTTATTTTATGCAGTAAGAAATAATAATTTTGATATTGTAAAATATTTAGTTGAAGAAAAAAATTGTGATGTAAATATTATTAATAAAGAAAATAGAAATTGTTTATATGAAATGAACGAAGATAATGCTTCAATGATTGATTTTTTATTAAATAAAGGTGCTAAAAGTGACATTTTTTTAAAAAAATATATGAGACAATCAGGTCAATTTAAAGTATATAATATATTAAATGGATATAATAATAATGATTTTTATGATTTTTATTGTGTTTTTGATAAACAAAATAAACAAATTGATGCTAAGACATTAAATGAAAAATTTTTGTTTAATAATAATCAAAACTAAAAATATATTATAATTATTTTATTATATTTATATAAGAATAATTTACAAATAATTAGTTTTCTTTTTTATTTATTAATTGTTAATAATTCATTTATTTGTTTTTTCTTTTTTTACCTCTAAATTTCTTTTTTTGTTCTATTTGATAATTAAAATTTTTATTATTTTTAACAAAATTTTTATATTTTCTTTCTTTTTTATAAAAGTCTTTAGGAATAATGACTTTTTCTTCAACTTCAGAATTAATTTCAGAATCTGAATCATCATTTTCATTTAATTGTTGTATTCTATTTTCTTGAAGAGCTAAAAATATTTTTTCATTATCAGTTATATCATTCATTTTTTTTATCTTTTCTTTTTCATTTTTTGATATTCCTTTTAATATTATATCTTCATCTTTATCTTCATTTTCTTCTTCATCTTTTCTACTAATTTCTCTTTTATTTTTTAATTGATTATTTTCATTATTATTTGAAATTTTCATTGTTACTGTTTGAATATTATGTTTATTTTTTAAATAATTAACAAGTTGGAAATTATTAAAAGGAGATTTTATATTTTTATTATAATTATTTGATTTTAAATCTTTTGCAAATCTTGATTTAGAAATATCAAAATCTAAATTATTTGAAATATTAATTTTTTCCATTAAATCTTCTAAATCTTTTCTATTTTTTTCCAAATTTTCATTATTAATATTTCTCCCAAATTTGACTTTATTTCTTTCTTCATCATATTCAATTAATTTCTTAACTTTATTTATATATTCTCTTTCTCTTTCTTCATTACTTTCTTTAGAATTTAATTTTTCATTTTTTTCAATTTCAATAATTTTATTATTACAAACTTCAATAAATTCATTAATATATCTTAATAAAGGCGAAACTCCTCCAATTTCTAAAACAACACTTTCTGTAGAAAATTCTTTTAATTTAGATAATTTAGTAATTAATTTATTAGTCATAACATAACTTGGATTAACATTTAATTTCCTTGCTAAATAATCTCTAAATAAAAATATTTCTTCCAATAAACCAATTTCTCTATTTGATTTATTTAAATGATATTTAATAAATTGATAAAATTCATTTATAACAATAGGTTTTTGATAACTTTTCATAGCAATTTCATTTGATTGTTTAATAGTTTCAAATATAAATTTAAAAGGATCATTTTCATTATAACTTAAACTTTTTTGAATTAAATTTTTTTTTAAAATATCATAAATATATAATAAATAATGAGTATCTCCTCTTGCATAATTAATCATATCTTTTGATAAAGGTCTAATTCTCCAATCTGCTAATTGATATTTTTTATCAGCATCAACATCACAAATTTCTTTAAGTAAATATTTCAAAGCATAAGATGGATAATTTAATATTCGACTTGCTCTTCCTGTATCAAACATATTAACAATATATAATCCAAAATCTTTTTGTAACCATTCAATGTCATAATCACCTCCATGAAATATTTTTATTATTTCTGGATTTGTAAAAATTAAATTTAATATTTGAAGATTATTTCTTAGTTTTAATGAATCTATTATAAAATCTTCTTTTCTATTACTTATTTGAATTAAACATGTTATTCCTAAATAACTTTCTTTTGAATGATGTTCTAAATCTATTGATATTTCTTTTGAAGATTTTAATTTTTCTAACATTTGATTTAGTGATTCTTCTGTGTCTATAAATGATAATTTTGTTTCATTTAATGGAAGATATTTTATAATTGGAAAGGAAAATTCATTATTTTCTAATTCGGATTCATTTTTTATTATTGGGAATTTTATTTTATTTTTTATTTTATTTTTTATGTATTTTTCTGTTAATGTGTTATACTTGTTTTCTTCTGATTTTATAAATTCATTTATTTCTTCTTGATATGGATTATAAAAAAGACTTTTTCTTAATTTTTCATTTTTAGAATCTGCGAAGTTTATTTCATATTTTTTATTTTCATCTCTTAATTTTGCTGCTTCAATTATTTCATTTGAAAGTGGAATTTTTGAATTTGGTTTTTCTCTAATTTTTGGTATGAAAGGATAATATGAATTATCAATATCAGATACATTATTTATTGAATTTTCATTTTTGAAAATATTTGTTTTTTTAAATTCATTTTCTTTAACTGCTTTTAATTCATTTTTAATATCTTCATCGTTTTTTTCTTTTTTTATTCCTTTAATTATATCTAAATTATTTGATACATTTTCTAACATATCATCTACTCCATTTACTATGTAATTAAAATTTTTCATATCAAAATTTTCTGTATCTCTATCTATTAATATGAAGAATTTTTTTATTAATGATTCTAATTTTTTTTCTATATTTCTATGAAGTTTTGAATATTCTTCACTTGAATTTTTGAAAACAGTTTGATCTATTTTGGAAATTTTTTTGAAATATAATGTTAATTTTTTAATTTGAGATATTAATGATGTAATATAATCATTAGATTCAGTCATAATTAAATCTTCTAATTTTTCATGTTCCATATTTAAGAAAAAAGATAAAGAATAAAATTTTAAAAAATGTTATAATTAATTTAATTTAATTTACAATATTATTAATAATAAAGAAAATAAAATAATTAATTTAATCCAAAATTAAAAAAGGAAAACATAAAAAAAAAAACAAAAAACTAAAGGAGATAATTTAAATTTAACTCAAATAAATAAAAAATAAAACTATAACAAATACAAAAAAAAACAAAAAAACTAAGATGAAAATATATAAAATAAAACAATCAATCAATCTTAACTTTCACTAGAACAACAACTCCCATTTTGATTTTTACTCCTATAACTACTAGTAGTATTTCTATTAGAATAATTTTTTAATTGAATAGTTTCTCTTTTAATCTGATCTCTAAAAACTGTATTTCCTTCTTTAGCAAATTTTTCCATTCTATCTAAAATTTTCTCAATTAAAAAATCCATTGCTTCTTCAACATTTTTACCTTCTTTAACACTACACATAAAACAACCAATAAAATTATTATCTTGAGAATAACTTTGATTAATATCATTACATTTATTATATTCTTCTTCATTAATTAAATCACATTTATTTTGAATTAATATACAAGGAATATTGTCACCATCTAAAAAAGTTGTTGTATCATCAACTGATTTTTTCCAAGATATAATCTCATCTATTTTATTTATTTTTGTTACATCATTTATTACTATACAACCGTGACTGTCTCTAGAAAAAATTTTTGTCACTGCAGGACTTTTGTCTTGTCCTCCTATGTCCCACATTTGAATTCGATATAAGGAATTTTTGTTTTTGTATATTTTAAATCCAAATTCTGATATTATTGTTGCTTTGTATTTTTCTGAAAATATATTTTTTGTCCATTTATTTACGAATGATGTCTTTCCTGATGCAGAGGGACCTATTACTATTATTTTTAAGTCTGAACGAAATTCTGATTCCATTTTTTATTTTTTTTTTTCAATTTTGATTTTTTATTTATTTTTTTTAGTTTTGGTATTTTTAAAATTATATTTTTTTTTTTGCTCTAAATATAATTGGTAAAATAATAAAAAATCAAATGTTTAATAACTTTTATATTTTTTCATTATTTATTTTAAGGCAATTCCTTTAAAAAGAAATTAAGAATTTAAAATATTAATCTATTAATATAAAATAATATATTTAATTATATTAATTTTAATAGAATAATTTTTAAAAAGAAATTTTATATAGTTTTGAATTAAATTATATATAAATATAACCTTTATATATTATAAAATACTTTTAAAAAATTTAAAAAGCTAAAAAAATAAAATAATTATAATTGCTTTTCTTTAATTAATAATAAAATTAATCAAAAAATGTTTAAACCAAATGAATCTATTTTTAGTTCTTCATTAATAAGTTCTACAACTCAAAAAGATTTAATAGATTTAATAGATCAAACAAATGATAATAATGTAAAAAACCAATATAATCATAATGAATTATTTCAAGCTGAACATGATATAAAAGATTATGTTATTAATTTAAAAAAACAAACAATTAATGTTTTAGATGATGATTCTAAGATGAAAAATTTTCAAAGATCAAGAAAAAAAAAAGAAGGTGGAGGGACTATAAAAAATATAAAAATGAAAAGAAAACGAAGTGGATTTAAAAAAATGCTGATTTTCAAAGAAGAATGAGTTATAATTTTTTTAAAGTAAGCAATATTTATCAAAATGATAATGATAATAATAGTATTATTATTCATAATAATCATAATAATTATAATTATAATAATAATGAACATGAAATAGAATTTGAAAAAGATATTAGAGATGATAACAATGAAATTGAGAATAGTAATAATTGTAATAACAGTTATATTACTAATGATAATAAAACTAATAATATTAATAAAAGTTATACTTCTTTTAATACATATTCTTATCAGAAAAGTTTAGATAAAATACACAATTTTATTTATAAAAAAAAGAAAATTCATACATATGAAAAAAATAAAAATAAAAAAAAATTATCAAACTCTCCATCTCATATTCATGAAATTTTATCAAAAAAATATTCAATGAATAAAAGTTTATTTGAAGAAGATATGAGTCCAATGAAATGTTCTTTAATTAATAATAGTTTTTCATTTTTTAAATTACCTGAAATATATAATGGAGAAAATGATTCAAAATCAATAGAAAATGGAAGATTTTTAAAATTAACCCATTTATCAAATAAAAATATATTAGAATTAAATGAAATTAAAAAAGAATTAAAAAAATCATTTGTTGGCCAAAAAATAACTATTGATAAAAATCCTACAAAATCTTATTTAATAGATGATATTACGGAAACAAAAACAAATATTACAGTTAATGAAAATGAAAAAGAAAAATATAGAATATTAACTAGAAAAGGTTATGTTTATGATTCATTTGATGATGAAGAAAATATTGATGAGATTAATTATAATTTTATACATCCTGATTCAAATTTTATTTTTTTTTTTGATTTTTTTGTTTTTATTTTTGCTTTTTATAATTTAATTTCTATTCCTTTATTATTAGGTAGAAATCATGTTTATTGTGAGATTTATGATAAATTTCATTTTAATCATATTATAAATAGTTTAATTGATATTATTTTTATTATTGATATTATTATTTCTTTTTTTATTGCTTATTATAATTTTGATGAGATATTAATAATTGAACCAAAATTAATAGCAAAGAATTATTTAAAAACATGGTTTTTTATAGATTTAATATCAGCAATTCCATTTCAAACTTTTTTTACTATTTTCATTAATAAATGTAAAAATGAAGGACTTTTACAGAATCCTTTATATGGAAAAAATTTTTATTATTTATTGATATTATTTAGATTATTTAAAATATTTCATGTCATTATTGATAATAAATTTAAAGAAAAATTGACAAATGAATTATCAAAATATACTCTTTTTAATAAATATGGAAACTTCTTAATTCATTTAATTGCAGTTTCCCTTTCTTTACATATTGTAGCATGTATATTTATATTTATAGGTAAAAATGATTATCCAAATTGAATAGAACATTTTAATTATAATAATAAAAGTTTTAAAGAATTATATTTAATAGCAATATATTATACAATAACAACTTTAACTACAGTTGGATATGGTGATATTACTTGTATTTCTTCAAATGAAAAAATATTTGGATTATTTATGGAAGTAATTGGAATTTGTGCTTATTCATGGACATTAACAGAAATAAGTAATTATATTAAAGTAATAAATGAAAAAACTGAAGAATTATCTAATAAAATTCACATATTAGATGATATTAAATTAAATTATCCACGTTTACCAAATGAATTATATGATAGAATAATAAGATATTTAAGATATCAACATTATTATGAAAAAAAAGATAAAAATATTATTATTGAAGAATTACCAATTGGATTAAGAAATAATCTTATTTATGAAATGTATAAACCTGTTATAATTTACTTTTTTTAAAGATTTTTCAAATATTGATTTTATAGTAAAAGTAATAGTTGCTTTTAAACCAATTTTATCATTGAAAAATGATATCTTAATAAAAGATGGTGATTTAGTAGAAGATATAATATTTGTAAAAAGAGGAAGATTATCTTTAGAAATACCTTTTCATTTAATTAAACCAAAAAAAGGTAAAGCAGTTGTAAAAAGAAATTCTACTGCTTCCATCAGACGTTCTACATTATTTTTTAATAATATAACTAGAGAAAACTCAGTGAATAATAATATATATTGTTTTAGTCCAACTAATAATAATCAAACATTAAAAAATAATTTTTCATTTTTAAATAATACTACTAATAAAAATAATACAATTAAAGATAAAGAAGAAGAAGAAAATATGCAATATTATAAAATATTAGAAATTAGAAGAAATGAACATTTTGGAGATATATTAATGTTTCTTAATCAAAGAAGTCCTTTATATCTTAGAGTAAAATCAAAAAAAGCAGAATTATTTTTTTTAAATAAACAAGATGCTATTAATATTTCTACTAGTTATCCTCAATATTGGAAAAAAATTAATCAAAAATCTCTTTTTAATATGCAACAAATTAAAAGATTAATAAATAAAATTATTAAAATCATTTCTACTGAACATGTCATAAATCCAGGAAGAAAATATTCTAAATGATGATTATGGTCATTTAAAAAGCATTTATGAAGATGATTTACAAACAATTCCTTCTTTCTCTCAAGAATCAGATTATACTGAAAATGATAATGAAAATGAAAGTGTGAATCAATATGAGAATAATGATAATAATGAATATGAAAATTATTATGAAAGCATAAATAATCTTAATAAAGATAAAAGTAATGAAATAAATCAAAATGATGATGTACTTAAAACAATATTAGAAGATAATATTAAAGAAATTCAATCAAGTAATGAGGATAATTCTTTATTATCAGAAGAAAAAAAAGAAAAAGAAAAAACATTGAATTTAGATTCAATTATTAATTACTCAAAAATTAATTCAACTTATAAAATTAAATCTTTTAAAAGTTCAACAACACCTTATAAATATGATGAAATAAATAATGAAATTTATCCAGAAGAAACTTTTAAGATATCACCACAATCAAATCCAAATTATCAATTTACAACATATAATCATTTAAAAAAAACTTATTTAGATAATAATTCAATTTGTTCTACTGAAATTTCATTTAGTATTAATAGTGAATATGAAAATATTGATGAATTAAGTGAAGGTAATTATTCAAAAGATATTTCATTTAGAACAACAATAAAAAATTTTATTCAAGAAGAAGTAAAAAGAAAAAATAATTGTAATATTAATCCTATTTCATATGAAGAAAATGATAACAATAATAATACAAATATTAATATCAAAAATAATAATGATATAAATATTAAAAAAAAAGGTTCATATATACCAAGAAGAAGTTCTAATTTTTCTTTAAATCATATTAACAAATCAAAAACAAGAAATAATATTTTTAAAATGAAAAGTAAAGATTTTACAAATAAAAATACTTTAAAAGAAGATTTAAATGAGAAAGAAGATGAAAATAAAAAAAATAAAAATTATATGCTTTCTGTAATTAGTCAAAATATTGAAAAGGATAATTTGAATTTAAATAATCCAGAATTGTTTTATTCTGAAGTATTTATGAAATTTATGGATAGAAAAATGACCAAAATAAAAGAAAATAATCCCAATACTGAAATTAATAAAGAAGATAAAGATTTTATAAGAAGAGTTACAAGTATTTCAACTATGAAATATGAATTCAATAAAAATTATCTGAGTTTAAAAAATAAAATATAGTTTTTTTATAATTGTAATATATAATTATCATGCATTTTTCTAATTTGATGTATATTGATTTTACTTTTATTTAAAAATCATTTCTATTTTTATTATATCATATTTATCATTCATTTATTTTGTTTTGATATAATGATTTTATTAATATGAATTTACATATTGATATTAAAATAATTCAAATAATAAAAAATTTAATTTGAGGATATTGTTTTTTAATTTTAAAATCAAGGATAAAAAAAGAAAAATATTATAAATATTATAGTAGAATTTCTTTATTAAAAGAGTTCAATTAATATATATATTTATATTCATAAATAGGTTTATCGAAAAATAAAAAATAGTTATGTATTAAATGGGAAGTAGAGTCATAATAAAGTATTTTGTTTTATATAATATGTAATTATATGATATAATTAAAATAATTAAAGATATTTTAAACTAAATAAATTCCAATCCTAAATATATTAAATAAAAAAAAATGAATATAATAATTTCTTTGAAATTATTAATGTTGTTTATATATTGAGAAATTTGAAATAAATTAAGAATTGTTTATATTAAACTAATTATATAAATTAGATTAGTTTACTTTATTTAACAAAATGAATAATTTTAATAATTATGATTAAATAATATTAAACTTCAATTTTAATAAATTTATTTTTAAAATACCTTTAAATTTTCTATAAAAAAGTATAATTAAAGTAATTCTATATTATTAGAATGAATGTGATATATTTATTTTTAGACAAAATATAGATTATAAGTTTTAATCTTAAAATAATTAATAAATATTTGTGGATAAAATGTATTATTTAATAATTATAAATTAAAATTTTTTATTAAAATCATTGATAATTTTTTAATTTTTTAATATATTATATAAGTAAACAAAATATAAATACAAAGATAAAATAATATATATATATTAAAAAATATAGCAATTGAAACAATAAGAAAATTTTCTTTTAGTTTCAACATTCGTTTCTTTTTGTGCAGGTTTAAATTCATTTTCGGGAAAATTTAAACTAACACTTTTACATTCATAATATGAATATTCACTATTACTTCTTTTATGTTTATTGGTAATGAAATTTGAACTAATATCAGAAAAACAACTATCAGAATTACTTTTATTATTAATAATAATGTTTTTTTCATCTCCAATAAATTGCAAAGTTATTTCTTTAATAATTTCAAATTTATTATTATCTATAATTTCTTCTTCTTTTATATCTCTAAAACTAAAATTACTTATTTCAGGAAAATTATTTTTTTTTTCTTTACTAAAGCTTTTTTTATGAGATATAGTTTTAGGAGAAAAAACAATATCTTTCTTAATTTTTTCATTGAGAATCATAGCAGAATGATAATTTAATTTTTCATTATTTTTTTTAAATGAACAATTACTAAAATTATTATTTTCAAACAAATTATTTAATTTAAAAGAATCACTTTTTAAATTACTAATCATACTACTATTCAAAGAAGAACAATCTAAATTATTATTTTGATAATGTTTCCTACATAATGAAGTAAAAACATTATTTGAAATATTAGCTGATAATTTTTTATAACTGAATATTTTTCCTTCAAAATCTTTTATCTTTGGAACACTCATTAATCTTCTTTCATTTGCAACTTCAACACTTTTAATTTGTCCGATATCTTCATTAAAATATTTTATTATAATTTTATTTTTTACTTGGTCATAATAAAATGAAATATTATATTGTGCAGAATTCTCAATTAAAGTATTTAAAAACTTTTTTGTATTTATTATTTTTTCTTGATTCATTTCTTCAATTTTAAATTCTAATTCTTGAATTTTTTTATTATAATTCTCTAATTTAACTTCATATTCAAATTTTTCTTTTCTATTTTTTTCAACTAATTTTTTAATATCATTTTTAAATTTATCAATTAATTGTTCTTGAGAAGTAATTTTATTTTCAAAATTTCTAAATCTATTAGTAATAACATAAGCATTATTTTGAATTTTATTTTTCTCTTTTTCAGTCATTAAAATCATACATTGATATTGTTCAAGTAATTCTTTCATTTTATCATTATCATTAATATATTTTTCAAGTTTATTTTTTAATTGTTCTTTATCTTTAATAACAATTTCATATTCACTTCTCAAAGCAGTTTCTTCAAATTTTAATTGATTAAATTCATCTTGTAATTCATTAAAAGATTTTTTCATAGTAGAATATTCATTTAATTGTTCTTCATATTGTTGAATTAAAGTTAAACTTTTAATATATTCTTCTTTTAATCTTTCTAATTCTGAATAATCACCACTTGTCATTAATGGATTTGGACTAAAATTTTCTCTTCCACTTGTTGTATTATATCTTGGTGTTGCATTTGATGAACTTGAACTTTCTTTTTCTTTCATTAAATTTTTTATTGCAGAAATTGCAGTTTTATTCTTTTTATATAAGTCATTTAATATATATTCATTTTCTTCAACTTTATCATTTATGTCTTTTAAAAATGAATTTAGGTCTTCTAAAAATTTTTGAATTTCACTTTGATTTATTTCTGTAATTTCATTTTTATTTTCTAAATATTCTGATATTATTGATTGGAATGTTGATATTTCTGATTTTGTATTTATAAATGGAGATATTAATGGTGCTTGGTTTGATATTATTGAATTTCTTGGAGATGAATCTGTTTGCATTTATTGTTTTTGTTTAATTTTTAGTTAAAATTAATTTTTATTTTTAAGTTTTATATTTTTTTTGTTATTTTTTTTAATTGGATAAAAATTAGAATTTTTTAATAATTAATTAAAATAAAAATATTAATTTAAAATTCAATCTAAATGGATTGAAGATAAATTAATTATTTTTTTTTAAATGGATTACTTATCTTTAAATACAGAAATAAAGAGAAACTCAGATTATATAAAGCAGCAAATAATAATAGTAAAATAATTTATTAATAATAAAGAATACAAAATTAATGGATTATTTCAAGGTAATCAAATATAGTGGTTTGAAATTTTTAGAAAAAATAAGAAAATCTCTTGAAGATTTATCAATAGAAATAAAAAAAAATAATTTAGTTTTAAATACATCATATTCACTTACATTATCAGATTTTGTTACTTCATCAAAAAGACATTATATAAACTTTGAACAATTTCTAAGTAAAATGACAAAAGAAATAATTGAACCAACAGAAATCCAAATAGCAAATTATAATAAAGAAACGAATAATTTATTATTAGAATTATCAAAAATAAATTCAATATTACAAGAAAATAAATTAAAAGTAGAAAAATTTAAACATAATTATTTTAATGCATCAAAAGAATCAATGGAACATGAACAAAAAGTAATAAAATATGTTGAAGGTTCAAATGTTAAACAAGATAATATCAAAAGTTTACATGAACAATTAGCAAAATATCAAAAAATTTGTGATAGTCATGAACAAGTATATAAAAGTGAATTATTAAAAATGAATAAAACTCTTGAAGAAAATGAACCAAAATATGAAGAAATAATTTTATCTTTGAAAAATCAAGAAATTAATAAATTAAATTGTATAATAAATGGATTTAATAAATATTATAATTTTAGAAATGATTATATGAAAAATGAAAATGATTATATTAAAAGAATTGAAAAAATCAAAGGTGAAATTGATTCAAAAAAAGATATTGAAAAATATGATAATAGTATGAATTTTTTAAAAGATAATCATAAAAGATTTTTAAATGAACAATTTTTAAATTATGAAGTTTTTAAAAAAAATTTAGAAAAAAAAAATAATCAAGATAATAATAATTCTGAAATGTTAAAAATTATAAATAAAGATTCAAAAATTTTAGGATTTGAAACTTTTACATCTTTTGATAGTTTTGAAATTAAAAGATTAAAAGTAGAAAAGTTAAATATTGAAAAGGATTCCAAATTAGAAGAATTAGTTGAAAAAATGTTGAAATCAAAAGAAATATTATCAAAAGAAGAAAAAGAATATATTGTAAAATTAATTGAATCAGACTCAAAAATAGCAAGATATTTTATGAAGATTGTTTCAAATTATTATGAAGATAATATGTTTCTTAAATTATTGAGTTTAGAAAATTTAGAACATTTCTCAGATATTCTAATTGCTATATTAGATAAATCAAAAAACAATAAAGAAATTTTTGATTTAAGCTTTATTATAATATATATTTCTGAAAAAACAATATATTTTAATCCTGATAATTTATTTAATAAAAGATATTTATGTAAATTATTATCAGAAAATAATATTTTTACTAGAGACTTTTGGACTAATTTAATTAATTATAAAATTGAAACTGTTGCTAAATTAAAAGTAAATGTAGAAGTTGAAAAAAATGAAAAAGAAACAAATGTAGGAAATTCAACATTAATGAGTGGAATGTCTTTTTTCAAAAATATAAAACAAATGATTAATAAATCAAAAATACAAGAAAATAAAAAAATAGAGAGTGAAATATTATATAGTCAAATATATGAAGAAAAATTACCAACTTTTGCAGTAGAAGTACTACAAGATTATATTATACATTTTACAAATTTTAATTTTGATATTAATGAATCAATGCAATTAATTGCTGAATTATCTTTAAAATATAAATTTGATAATGCATATGTTACTTATTTTATGGCTGAATTAAATTCTAATATGTTTACAATTAGTAATAGATTAGATGAAATTGAAAAAAAAGTTGATTATACTGCTCTTTATTTTAATAAGAAAATGAAATTAAATAAAATACAAGATATTAAAATAAAAAGTATAATTTATTCAATGAAATATTTAAATTTAAAAGAAATGATTCCAATATTAACACTAAATAAATTTTCAAATGAAAAAATAAAAAAAACATTATATAAAAATATATTATTAAAATATCATAATATGGATATTAAAACACATATTAACATATGGAAAATATTATTAAACTTACCAAAAATAAAAAAGAAATTTAATTATCAAAAAATAAAAGAAGAAATGGAAAAAAATCCAAATAGCATTCCAGCAAAGGATATTATATTATTAGATGTTCAAAGAACATCATTTTTAGAAGATAAAGACCAAAATAGAGAAAAAGTAGCAAATATATTAAAAGCAATTTCAAAAGAAAGTCCAAATATAACATATTGTCAAGGAATGAATTATATTGCTGCATTTTTATTAATGATTACAGATGATGAGGAAGAATCTTTTTATATTTTTTTAGCACTTTTATTTTATACTAGTTATGGTGCTTTATTTAAAGATGATTTAGAAAAATTAAAAAAATATTTTTATGTCTTTGAAAGACTTATTAATATTCTTTTACCTGAATTATATTTTTATTTTAAAAATAATAATATTAATGTTAATTTCTTTATTTCTCCTTGGTTTATTACTTTATTTACTTGTGCTTATCCTTATGTTTCAGATATGAAAAATCCAAAAATTTTATTAAGAATTTGGGATTTATTTATTTTTAATGGTTGGAAATCTATTATTAAAATTGGGTTATCTTTAATTAAACATTTTGAATCAAAATTATTAAGTTTAACTTTTGAAAACTTACTTCATTTTCTTATTACTGATATTATTAAATCTGAATTTTTTTCTAATCAAAATTTTGATAAGTTAATGTTTATTACTATTAATTTTAAAATAAAAGGAGAATTAATTAGTAATATTGAAAATGAATATGAAATGAAAAGAAAAATTACTCAGAATAGTAATCATAAAGAAAAATAATTGTATAATTATATAATTTTCTATTTATAAAAAATTTTTTTATTAGTTAAGGAAAAAATTATTAAAACTATAAAACAAATAAATTATATTTAATTATGTCTTTAAAAATAACAAAAATGTATATTAATTATTTTTGATTTTAACTAGAAAATTCATAAAAAAGAAAGATAAATTAATCAATCAATCATTAAATAAAGAAAAAGAAAATTTTCAAAATAATTCAATAATAATAAATAAAACAAAATTAAGACATAATAGAAATAAATCATCTTTAACTAATAAGAAATCCACAAGTAGTTCTATTTATCAAACGATTAACAAAAAAAATGTATTTTTAAATAAATCAATGTCTTCATTTTTATATGACATAAATAGCCCTTCATATTATTATTTAAGAGAATTAAATAGAAGTTCAACTTCTAAAATAAATAATATGAAAATTAATATTAATAATTTAATCAAAAAAAGAATTATTTTAAGAAATACAATATTGAATGATTGTCGTTCATTAATTTATGGTAAAAAAGAATTAAAACAATATGAATTATTACAACAAAAAAAATTAAAAAAAGTTCATAACAAATCATTAAATGATTTAAAGAAAAAAAATAATCCTTATTCATTATATGATTTAAGTAAATTATTAGATAGGAAATATAATCTAAAAATTAATACAAAAGGATTTATAAATGGAGTTCCTATTATTGATTTATCTAAAAAAAAGAATAATTTATTTATTGATAAATCTGTAAAAAATAATATTTATGTTAATTCGAAATATGATTTACCTGATATAAAATCATTTAAAGGAGTTTTTAGTACAAATCATTATTTAGATAAAATGAAAAAAAAATGTTTATATGATAGTATATTGAATTTAGATTATAATAAAAATGAAAAAAAAAATTGTGAAGAAAAAAAAGTAAAAAAGAGATCATTAGATAATTCTGAAGATGAAATCCATTTTACGGAATTAAAAAATATTTTTTCAGGTAAAAACTAAATATAATAAAAAATTAATTATTTAAAAATTTTTTTTTTAGAATTATAAAGAAAAATAATAATTTCATTTTATTATTATTAAATAATAAAAAATAAATTTAAAAAATGTCATTATATAATTCAATGAATCCAAATAGTCCTCAATTTTATAGTGAAAATACGATAATTAATAATGTTCCTGAATATTCAAATCAGGTCCAATTTAATTCACAATTAAATAATACTTCAAATCAAGAAATACAGAGATTAAATGCTTTTTCATCTAATTTAATGTATTTAAAAATTATTAACTTAAATTAGAACAAATGAAAATATAATTTCAAAAAATAATAGACAACCTTTGTTTTTTTCTGAGAAAAATCATCCAAAAAAATATGAATTTTATCAACATTACTTTGGAGGAGAAAAATTAATCAATACTACTTTAAAAAGGCTAACATTAGATAATGAATTAATTGGCGCAAATTCAAGTATTCTTTTGAATAATTTAAATAATTTAAAAAACAATAAATCAATTGATTTTAATTTTATTGGGGATGTTACTAAAATCTCATTTCAAGAAGAAAATAAAAGTGATGAAAAGAAAAATGATAATTCTTTACAATCTAAGTTAAATAATTTTGAAAATTCAAATAATTTAATGAATGTATCGACTGAAAGAAATAATGAAATAGATAATTCAGATAATGAAATAAAATCTTCAATTTTTAATAATAAAAATGAAAATAAAACTCAAAGAAAAAGAGCTAAATCCTTAATTTCAAAAAAAAATATTATTACTGAGGATAATAATTCTAAATTATATGATATTGAAATGAAAGATTCAAATAATTTAGAAATTAAATTAAGTAAAAATAAAAAATTTAATAAAAACGTACGTTCAAAAAGTTTAATTAATATAAAAAAGAAACAAACAAAACAAAAAAAAGAAAATAAACAAAATATAACAAGTAGAAATAAATTTAGTCAAAATTTAGAAGTTATAATGAATATAAATAAAATACATTTATTAAAAAGAGGAATATCGACTGATACATATTCATATTATCAAAGTAAGAAAAAAAATAATAATAAATTAAGAAATTATTCCCCAAATCATTCATTAATTAAAATAAAACAAACAAAAAGAAAAAGTAAAAGAAATAGTATATATTGTCCAAGACTATATAATGAAAAAATAATGAAAAAATGGGAAGAAATAAATAAAAAAAATTGGTATAAATTAAACCCAGAAGAAAGAATGAAAGCAAATGAAGAAATGGAAGAAATGATAAGAAATAATTTAATTTAAAAAAGAATATATTTCATAATTTTTATTAAATTATTTAAATAATAAAAAATATATTTAAACAATATTAAATCATTTTTCAAAAATTTTCAAAAACAATAAAAATTTACATTGAAAAATTTTTAATTCTTTCAAAAATATTAATAATATCAAATCCAGTATTCCAAGTAAAAAATTTACATTTAGTTTCAATATCAACTTTTTCAATAAAAAGAGTTTGATATAAATCATAATTTTTTCTAAGAATACAACAATCATTTTTATTTAAACCTCTAACTAAACATAAATCATTATATCCATCACAAATAAAAATAACTCTTTCATAATTTTCTCTTGGATATTTTTCAAAATAAATTTCTAATTCATTTTTTTTACAAATTGAAGGACAACACATATCACAATTATGAGGATTTGCTTCTGAAATTATTAAAGTATCATCAATTATTTTTGTTCTATTTGCAATTATTTCTTTTATTAAATCATCAATTTGATTAAATTTTAACATTTCATTTATACAAAAAATATTTCCACTTGATATTATAATTATATCATATTTATCATCATTTCTTCTTAAGTAATTAAATAATCTTTTCATTCCTTTTGTTAAATCTACTTTTGATAATGAATTTTTTATTTCTTCTATTCCTTTTCCATTTGATTTTACTAATTGAAAAAAAAAATTAAGTGTGTCACACCAATTTATATATTTTTCTGCTGCTTCATCTAATAATTCTATTTGCTCATATGTTAATAAATATCTTGATGTTACATCCATTGAATCTTCATTTGTTATTGTTCTATCCACGTCAAATACACATAATGTCTTTTTGACTTTCATTTAATTTATATTTTTTTTATTTTTTATTAAATAATTTTAACGAATAATATTTTTATTATGTTGTATCTTTTTTTAATTTGGGAAAAATGTTTATAAATAAAAATTCTTATTAAGAAAAATAATAATTTTTTAAATATGTTTAAATTTAGGTTAATTATATTATTTTTAAAGATTAGAAATTATAAAATATTTTTTTATATTATAATATTAGTTTTTCTTTTTTAAATTTAATGATAATTAATAAATTATTTGTAAATTTATTAAATAAACTTTTATTATTTTTTTATCTTCTTTTATTAATGTTTTTTTCAAATTAATTATTTAAAAAAGTTTAAAAAATAAATTTATATTTAAATTATAAATAGTTAAAAATAAATCTCTATTTTATTTGTCCCATTATATTTTATAATTAAAATAATAAATAATATTTTTTTAAAATTGAAAAAAACCTAATTATTTACACTAAAATAAATTAAACAATTGAATGATATTTTCTATTTTTTTTAAATAATTAATTAAAACATATTTAATTTAATTATAATCTCACCAATCATATAAAAACAATTTTTCAAATTAAAAAAAACAATAATAAAATGATTATAAAATAAAATTTTTTTAATTCATAAAAAATAATAAAAAAAAACAAAAATATTAAAAAATAATAATAATAAAAAAATCATATATATAAAAAAAAAACATGAACATCCTAAACACAAATGAAGAAACTGGAAAAGCAAACTGGACATATAACGAAAATCGTTTTAATCGTGGTGGTCCAGGTCAAAAATTTGACTACGCAGCATACAATGCACGTGAATTAGCAAAAGCCCAACAAACAGGAGGAATATTAAAAACAAATGCAGAGAGTGGTTTAGAAAATTGGCAATGGGGAAATCAACCAAAACAAGCACCACCTCCAAAAGATTATTTTGAACAATATCAAAAAGAACAATTAGGACAAGCAAAAAAGACATCTGGTGGTATATTAAAAACAAATGCTGAAAGTGGTGCATGGAATTATGCATCTCATGAATATAAAGATCCAAATTCTTTTAATAGATTTAATATGGAACAACAATATCAAGGTAATAATACAATTCCATATTCTGTTAATCAAGGAAATCAAAATGTTCAAGTTGAACAAAGAGTTGAAAATGGTCCTGGTGGTGTTGTTAAAACAATAACAACAACAACTACTACTTATAATAATAATAATAATATTAATAATAATAATAATAATATTAATATTAATAATAATGGTCCTATTAATTCATTTAGTGAAATACCAAAGGATGTTATTGAGAGAAGTAATTATGAGAGTGAAGTACAAAATGTTAAATTGAATAATAATGTTTATTATAATCCTAAATATAATCATCCTATTATTGGTGAGTATACTTCTACTAATTATAATCCTTTGAGATTTGGTACTGGAATTCCAGGACAAATTAAAATGATAAATGAAAATGTTAATGTTGGTAATTTTAAGAGTAATACACAAACTTTTGTTACTGAAAATAATTATAATGTTGGGAATAATTCTGCTATGAATATTAATCAAAGTTCTAATACTGTTCCTAGTCGACCTGTTGGTGTTCAGAAAATTGATACTAATGAAAGTATTATTACTGAGGATGGTGTTAAGAAAAAAATTACTAAAGTTACTAAATATATGGAAGATGGAGAAATTAAAACTGAAATTTATAAAACTACTCTTTAAATATTGTTTTTTAATCTTGTTTTTTTATTTTTTTTTTTTTTGAACTATTTTTTTTAGTTATTTAAAAAGATATTGGTTAAAATTTTTTTATTATTATTTGATGTGATTATTTATTAAATTTATTAATTGCTTTTTATTATTAATTTTGTTTTTTTTTATTTAAAGAATTTTCAAATATTATTTTCCTTAAATTTTTATTTTTGTTAGAAGAAATATTATTGTAAGTTATACTCATTAAATTATCATTTAAAGTATTATTTTTATAATAAGATGAGGCTTCAGTATTAGAATTATTTTTAAAATATCTAACACTTTCATTTTTATTTCTAGTTTTAAAATTATTATTATATATATCACTTTGTAATTTTATTTTAATATTTTTAATTTTTTCATCTTTTATTTTATTATTAAATAGTTTTTTCCTTTTTTTATTAAGATTGTTTAAAATATCATTATAAGAATGAAATTTATTAAAATAAACACTAGGAATTTTTTTATCAATAACATTATAATTAGGATTATATTGTCCAATTTGAGGAAAAATTTTATGTTTATTTTTAACTTCTTGAATTAATTTTGATCTATCTTCATCTTGTCGATTAGTTTTAATTATATTTATTATATTTAAAGGAATAATTTTTTTTTCTATATTGGGTTGATCAAAAATATTTTCTTTACCATAAAGTCTAGTATATTGATCACTTTTTCTATTTAATAATTCTTTATTAATAGGTTTTGACTTTGAAACAAATTTATTTATATTTATTTTTTTACTTAATTTATCTAAATATTTTTGCATTGATAATTTAATTGAAGGTTGAAATTTTCTAAACATTAATTCATTTGTTCTTATAAAAAAATCAACACTACTAAATTTAAATTCTCCTTTTAAATGTTTTGCTATATTTGATAAAGGAGATTTTGCTTCAAGGGCTTTCATTTCATTAATTTCATTTTCCATTTTTATTTAAACTAAATTTTATAATGAAATTTTTAATAATATTTATAAATTTTAATAATATATAAACTAATAATAATATTTTGAAATCAATTTTTTTCAATTAAATTATTTGTATTATTTATATCAAGTTTTCTAAAATTTTTTTCATTTTTATTATATTCATATATAAATATTATCACGGGAATTACAATTAATATTAATCCTATTATTCCAATAATTAGAATATATGCTAAATAATTTTCCTTATTTTCCTTAATTTTTATTGCATTATTTTTTAAATCAAAAATAAATGTATTATCAAGAAAAGCAGGTAAACCTAAAATAATATTTTTTATATTTTTATTTTGAATAATTTTACAAATATATTTATCTTTAACTTTTTCAAAAAAATTTTTAGGATTTAACAAAATTGAATTTGTTTTATTTTTATTATAATATAAATGAATTTTATCAAATTTTGTTATATCTGTTTCACTTGCATTACAAACAAAAATAGAAATATTTTCTTCTTTTATAATTTCACATTCACTTTCACTTTGTTCATATAATCTATTTAAAATATAATATCCAAGTTCATAAGGTAATTCAATTAAAGGATTACTAACAGAAAAATAAGCAAATTCATTAAATAAAATTGGTGTATTTGAACTTATTCCAATACTTATATTTGTAATATTACATTTCCATTCAACACTATCATTATTAATTTTATTAATATTATTTTCATTCTTACAAATTGAATAAGGAATATTCTTATCTTTATTTTCATCTAATAAAAAATAGCCTTCTATAAAGTTATCTTTATTTTTAGATAATTGAAAACTAAAATCTGATTCGATATTAGAGAAATTTAAAAAAGAAACACTACAATTATTTGTTTGAGAATTATTTTTCTTTAAACCTATAATTCCATCTATTAAGATTTTATTAATTAATTTATTTTTTTCTTCTAATAAAATAAATGCAAAATTTTTATTTGGTGTATAAGTATCTTTAGTTTTATAAATCATTTTATCTATAACATAATTACCTTTTAATTCCTTATTTTGATAATTAAAAAATAATGTTTGATTTGTAGAAATAAAAGAACTTGATTTTGTTTTATTAAAATATTTTTGAAAAAAATCACCAGTTCCATCTAGAAATGTATTAAAATAATTAGTTTCTAAAGTCATATTAAAACAATCTTCAGGTGTTCCAAAACAAGTTGTTAATAAAGGTAAAGTCACATTAAATTCTTGTAAAATTTTTGATTGTTTAATTGTAGATGTTAAATTTGGAATTGTATTACTTGAATATAATTGTATTTTTATTTGAAATGTAATTTTAATAGATAATAAAAAAAGTAATACGAACATTATAATTTTAAAAAAAAATAAAATAAAAATTAAAAAAAATATATTCTATATTTTTAAATAACATTTTAATATAAATATTAAATAAAAATGAATTTAATACCTTCCATAAAGAACAGTTAAATCAGCAATTTTTTCTGCTAACTGATCATTATATTCTCCATGAAGTGCTCTCCAAGTCCAATTTTTCCCATTCATAACACCAGGTGTATTAATTCTTCCTTCACTACCAATTCCAATATAATCTTGAATAGTTCCAACAAATAAATTACTAACAGTAGCAAATCCAGTTCTAATAAGAGGCCATCTTAAATTATCACCAGGATTTAATCCAAGAAATCTTTCAGCTAATTTTCTATCTTCAGCATTTAATGCTTTTTGCCATCCTTCAACAGTATCATTATCATGAGTACCAAGATAACAAACAGTATTTTTCTCATAACCATAAGGTAAATAATCAGAAGCTTCTCTTGAATCAAAAGCAAATTGTAAAAGTTTCATTCCAGGATAACCAGAATAATTTCTCAAATCTAAAACATCCTGAGTTAAATAACCTAAATCTTCAGCAATAAAATTAATATTAGGTAATTGTTCATGTAAAGCTTTAATAAAATCTTTATCAGGTCCTTTAATCCATTTTCCATTACGTGCAGTTTTATCACCATAAGGTACAGCATAATAAGCTTCTAAACCTCTAAAATGATCAATTCTAATTGTATCAAATTTCTCACTTGTAGCTTTTAATCTCATAATCCACCATTTAAAATTATCACCTTTCATTTTATCCCAATTATATAATGGATTACCCCATAATTGACCATCAGCAGTAAATGCATCTGGTGGTACACCAGCAACTGCAGTTGGGTAACCATCTTTATCTAATTGAAAGTTTTCTGGTGATGCCCATGTATCTGATGAATCTAATGCAACGTATATTGGTACATCTCCTATTAATTTTATATTATTTTCATGACAATATTTACGTAATTTTACCCATTGTTCATTAAATTTAAATTGTAAGAAATATTGAAATTTAATATCTTTTTGTAATTCTTTTTTATATTTTTCCATTGAGTTATGTTCACGTAATTTAATATCTTTTGACCATTCAATCCATGATTTGTGATTAAAATGATTTTTTAATGACATAAATAAAGCATAATCATCTAACCAATATTTTTGTGTGTTAATAAAATGATAATATGCATCATTTGGTTTAAATCTTTCAAAAGCTTTTTTTAAAACTTTATTTCTTTCTATAAATAAATTACCGTAATCAACAAATCTTGGATTTTCACCCCAAAAAACATTTTCTACTTCATTTTTTTGTAATAAATTTTCATTTATTAAATAATCTAAATCAATTAAATAATGATTTCCTGCAAATGAGGAAAAAACTTGATAAGGTGAATCACCAAAACTTGTTGGTCCTAAAGGAAGAACTTGCCATTCTCTTTGTTTTGCTTTTACTAAAAAATCTACAAATTTATATGCTTCTTCTCCTAATGTTCCTATTCCATATTTACTTGGTAATGATGTTATATGCATTAAAATACCACTACGACGTTTTTTTTCTTTTTTTTTTGATTCATTATGTGTTTTTAGATAACGGAATTGATGACATTCTATTGAGAAAAGGAGAATTGTTATTAAAAGAAATTTAGAGATTTTTGACATTTTATATTTTTACTTATTTTTTAATTTTATAATATATTTTTTTTGATTAGGTGAAGATAAGGAAATTTAATTGATTTTTTTTTGAAAGAAGTTTATTATTCAATTAAGATATTTATATTTTTTAATTTATTAATTTTTTATTGGATTTATTTTTGTGATTTTTATTTATTTGTTATTTTTAATATTTTATTTAATTATATATATGAAATTACTTATAGATTTATAATATATACTTATTAAATCATTAAAAAATAATAAAAATATTTAGAAAAAAAAATATATAAATTTAAGTAATAAAAATATTTTTTAAATACTTTAATTATTTAATTATAATAAATAAATAAAAAAAAATTAAAAAATGAATTTTCAACCTAAAACAAAAGATGATATGGTAGTAACATGGGATATTATGTATCAAACAAGTAAAGAAGTTTTATCAAGTTTAACAACAAGGGATATACAATTAAATGATCCTTCACTTGAAGAAAAATTATTTAAAATCACTAAATATTTTTCTTCTTTAAAAAATGAATGGATAGAACCTTCAATAGATGAACAAAAAAAAATATTTTTAACATATTGTCAAGATACTCCTGAAAATAATGAAAAATTTAACAATTATATTAATTTAGTATGTCCTCCTAGGAAAGTAGTTCCTAAAAATTATAATTAATAATTGAATAAAATTAATTTTTTATAAAACTTAAAAAACATTTAATAAGTTATAATTAATTTCATATATTTAAATAAATTAATTTTTTTAATATTTGAATTTTAATAGTTTTAAATTAAATGAATATTGATGGAAATAATTTTGAATACACTGGTGAAAATATTAATTTATTAGATTCAATTGAAATTGATGATTTATATTTAGATAATAATGAAAATAATAAAAATAAACATATAAATTATATTCCATATAAAGGAAAAAATTTAAGAGAAAAATTATATGATATGCATTCAACAAAAAATTTAAGAATTAATACTAATGAAAAAATAAAGAAGAAATCTTCTTCAAAGCCAAAACCAAAAATAAATAATTCACATTTTATATCAAATAATAATAATATTATTGATGCAAAAGATATATTAAATAAAAAAAAGGAAATAATTGAAAATGAAAAAAAAGAAGAAATAGATAATGAAAATAAAACAAATATTTCAAAAAATGAAATTAATCCTCGAATTCAAAGATTATATGAAGATTATAATAAAAGAATAGAAAGACAAAAAAAATTAAAAACTCAATATGATAATGAAGAAATAAATAAATATCCATATACACCTCAAATAAATAAAAAAAGTAGACAAATTGTAACATCAAATCCAAAATTAAATATTCCAATTCAGAAAAGAACAAATGATATAATTCAAGAAACAAATGAAAAAATTTCAAATATGAAAAATAATATATCAACAAATCCAACATTTAATCCAAAAATTAATAATAATACAAATAATAATAAAACAAATAATGAAGAAAGTGTATTTGATAGATTATATGAATCAAAAAATGGAATTCAAACAGAAATAGAAAAATTTATAGAAGCAGAAAAAAATATAAAAAATAGAAAAAGAACATTAACAAAAGAAGAAAAAGAATGTTCATTTCATCCTCAAACATATTCAAATATGAATGATAATTCACAATTTGATTTAAATCAATTTATAGAAAGACAAAATGAATATTTATTTCAGAGTCATTCAAAAATGTATAATTTAAAGAAAAAATTAGAAAAAGCAGAAAAAGAAAAATTAACATTTAATCCAGATACTTCATATACTTCTACTTCTAATGCAGCAATTAAAATTGATGTTCAAAGACAAGGAGAATCTTTATTACAAAAATTAGATAGAATGACTTATGAATATGTAGAAAATAAAGAGAAATTAAAACAAAATTTAGATTCTTATTATAATAATTTTAGTTTTACTCCTGAAATAAATTATAATTATAATGGTAATTATATTTTAAAAAATTCAATTAATTTATGTAATAAAAGTTTTTCACATTATCCAAAGAAAGTTTTAAATAAATCTTTATCTAGTGATAAAATAATTGTTAATAAGAAAAAATATGTTAATCATAAATATGATTATGTTGTTTCTAAATATTTTTTTGATAATGATTTAATTAAAAGAATTGATGATAGTAGAAATAAGAAAATAATTGATAATTTAAAAAAAAGAGAAGAGAAAGAAATGGAAGAATTAAAAGAATGTACTTTTGCTCCTAAAATCAATAAAAATTTTGATATGAATATTGTTGCTGAAAAAAATAATTATTCTCCAATTAAAGGAGAAAATACTTATACACAATTACAAATGAAAAAAATATCTTATGAATCTAATAATAATATGAATAATAATTACAGTTATAATAATTTTAATAATTCAGAAAATTACAATGTAAATAATTTTTATTGAAATTTTTTTTTTACTTTTTTTATTTATTTCATTATTTATTATTTTTTTTAAAGATTATATTATATTGTTTTTTTATGATAAAGTTAAAATTTGATAATTCATATTATAATTCTTTAAAAAAATAAACAAAATAAAAAAGATTTTTAAAAAATGTTAGTTATAAAATTAGGAAAAGAATGTATTGTAAATGAACAATTAAACTTTAATCATATTGAAAATAATAATGAAGGATTAAATAAATATCATTCCACAATTAATAATCCAAATAATCAAACTGATAATACAATAAAAGCTGTTCCAAAAATTAAATTTACTGACAAATTAACATTTATAAATGAAAAAATTAAAACATTAAGTGAGAAAAAAGATAGTTTAAATAAAATTACTACAAAATATTTTTCAATTAATAATTGGTTAGATGACATTAAAAAAGATATTGAACAAATTGAAAATTCATTAAATGAAAATAAAAATGAAATATCGTCTGAAAAAAAGAAATTTAATGATATTATTTTAGAAATAGAAAATGCTAATAAAGATGATGCAAAAAAAGTAATAAATGCAAATAATAATCAAGAGGGGAAAGAAATTGATGAAAGTATTTTAAATTACATAAAGAATCATAAACAAACATTTATGGCTAAAATCAATTAAAAAATAAATAATAATTAAATAATTATTTCAAACAATATTTTATATTTTTAATTATAATTTTTTATTATTTGATACTTTTTCAACTAATTTATACTTTTTAATTAATGAAAATAATATGTATTCATTAGTAATATTCTTTAAAATTTTTTTTTAAAATTCTATAATCTTCTAAATATTATTTGCCATTTGATAGAAATAATTTTAAAAAAAAAAAAATAAAAATTTAATTGTTTATTTTATTTTTTACTTTTTTAAATTTATAAAATGTCAATCAGTCAATTATTTTTTTTATCAAATAGAGGAGATATAATAATATTTAGAGATTTTAGAAAAGATATACGTAAAAAAATAAACGATGTTTTTTTTAGAAAAGCAAATCATTATTTATCAGAAGAAGAACCTCCTCCAATATTTAATGAAGAAGGAGTAAATTTTATATTCTTAAAAAAAAATGAAATTTATATAGTTTTAGCAACATTAGATAATCCAAGTCCAGTTTATTATATTGAAATATTAAACACATTATTAAAAGTAATTAAAGATGAATGTGGAATTTTTACAGAAGAATCAATAAGAAAAAATTATGTTTTAATATATGAAATAATTGAAGAAATGTTTGATTTTGGTTATCCTCAATTATCATCAACTGAAGAAATTAAATCTTTTGTTTTTAATAAACCTTTTATAATGATGGAAACTAATATTATTACTTCATTTAATAATATGATTAATAAAAAAGTTAAATCTGTAGAATATGTAAAAAAACCAATTAGTCAAGTTATTGATAAAAAAACAAATGAAATCTTTGTTGATATTATTGAAAAAGTTACTATATTATATAATTCAAGTGGTTCACTTATTAATTATGGAATTGATGGTTATATTCAAATGAAAAGTTATTTAAACAATAATCCTGAAATAGAAATTATATTAAATGATGATATTAAAATTGGAAATCCTCCAAAAGATAATAATTTTTCTACATTTAATTATATTAGTGATTGTAATTTTCATCCTAAAGTTAAAAATAGAAACTTTGAAAATACAAAAAAATTATATATAATTCCACCTGATGGTGAATTTACTTTAATGAATTATAGAGTTACAAATGAATTTCCACCTCCTTTTAAAATTTATGCTAATGTTGATGAAGAAGATTATAAATTAATTTTAAAAATAAAAATTCAATGTAATTTTGTTCAAAAATATTCTGCTGGAAATGTTTTTATAAAATTTAATGTACCAAAAAATACTAGTAATGTTTATTCTCATATTGAAAATAAAAATTTAATTAGTAAATTTGATTATAATCAAGGTGAAAAAATTTGTTCTTGGTTTATAAAAAAAATGAATGGAATTTCTGATAATGAAGGAACTTTTAATATTTCTCTTTTAGATAATAATATTAGAAAATCTATTAAAGAATTAGGACCTATTACACTTAATTTTGAAATTCCAAATTTTAATTTAAGTAATTTAGATATTAAACAATTAAATATTTTAACAAATGATAAAAAATATAATCCTAAAAAATGGATTAGAATTATAACAAAAGCAAATTCATATGTAATTAGAGTAGTTTAATAATTATTAAAAGATTTTAAATACTTCATATTTAACTTTTAATTAAAAAATAATATTAATAAAAACAATTTTTAAATTTATATATAAATTATATCAATATTAATATTTAATACAATCTTTATCCTATTTATATTAATTTATACTTTACTCTTATTTTAAATTCCAATAAAATATGATTCAATAGCAAGTTTAAATCTTTCTTTATAATCATTAGGACTAATAATTGTTGGTGTATTTAATCCATTTATAATAACTTTCCCTACATGTTCTAATTGTTTATCCCAAGTATATTTTCTGATATAATCAATTATTCCACATTTAATATATTTACTTTCATTTTCATTCACATTATAAATATTAATTAATAATGAATAATCAATAACATTAATTCTACTTAACATTAAAGTATCATTATGAATTGCAGTTGATAATAATTTAAAAACATTTTTATCTAAAGCAATAGGTTCACCATTAAAATCTTCTTTAAAATTTGTATCTAATAAAACTTGTTTATTTTTTCTATTTTTTTTTTGAATATATCTATTTACTAAAGAACCTTTTAAATCATATTTTTTAATATTTTTACCATCAGAACTTATTCCATAATCTAAACTTTCCATTAAAAATAAAAAATAAGAAGTTACTTTAATTTGATTTTTATCATTTTTTTTAATTTTAATTTTATAAGCACCTAACATTTTAATTAAAATAGAAGGCATTTTATGAAATAAATATCTAGTCATATGATGAAAATATTGACAAGCAGCTTCAATAAACATATTAAATTCATTTTTATTAACTAATTTAAATAAATATTTTCCATTAGCACTTTTAAAAAAAACTGCTTTTGATTTTCCACCAGAAACATCATTCCATTCATTTGAATTTGTAATTGAAGCAATTAATTCATCATAAGTACAACAATAAGCAATTCTTAAAGCTTCAAATTGTCTTGGATAATATATTATTACTTCACATTCTGAACTTGGAATTGTATCTTCTTTAAAATTTATTTTTTCAATTTGATTAATATCAATTTGATAATTTGGTTTATTTAATTTTAATTCTTTTAAATCTTCTGTTAATAAATCAATTTCTTCAAATGATTTTAATATACTTTCTTCAGTTGAATTTAATTGATCATCTAATGTTTCAAATGGACCTTTTTCATTTTGAATATTTATATTTGATGTTCTTATCATTATTTGTTTTGATGATATTGTCATTCTTCTACTTATTGATTTACCATTAAATGTACTTGCATTTATATTTTTCATTTGTAAAGTAAATGTTCCTTGTTCATCATTTAATAATTCTGTTTCTAATTGAATATTTATTTTGTTATTATCTTTATTATCTGGTGTTATATAATTGTTTCTTTTTGGTTCAAATAATAATAATGTATTAAATAATTCTTCATTTGGTATTGTCTCTATGTTATATAAATTCATATTTTCATTTAATCTTGTATAAATTTCATTTTCTTTTTGTTGTTCGGTGTTTATTTCATTTGAAATTATACTTGTTCCCATTGATAATAGTGATACGAAATTTGAATTATTATTATTTTTTTCAAATTTACGATTTCTTTCACATTTAATATCTAATAAATTAGATTTATTAAAATTTCCATTTATATAATTTTTATATGAATCTGATGATAATGCATATGATATAATACTACTTAAATCATTTTCATTTATTACTGATGAAAAATCCATATGTTTATCATCATAATATGATAATTCATCTAAAATTGTTAAATATTGTTTTTTAGTATCAAGATTATTATATGGAATATCTTGAAATAAATTTTTATATTTTTCAAATATTAATTTTATATTTATTATATTTGAAAGATTTTCATCTTTATCATATTCTTCTTTATCTGGGCTTTTTTCATTTAAGTATAATTCAGCACAAAAAAAATGTTTTAAGTTATAAATTATATTTCTTAATTTATTATACAATATTTTAATTTGACATAAACGAAAATATGCTTTTTTAATATATGCAATTCTTTTTGAAAAATTATCAAATTTTTGAACAAAAACATTGTTAATTGTTTTTTTTACATCTGGAAATAATGGCATTATAAATTTATCAATTTGTTTATTTATTTTTTCTATAAATTGATTAATTAATTGATTATAAATATTTTTTTCATCAATTAAACTTTTTAAATTAGCAATATCCATTTTTATCATTTTAAAATTTTCTTCAATTTGATTTAAAATCTCTTCACAAGAATCATATTCACAAATTACTTTGAAATTTTTATTTTGTGATAAAATTTGAATAGGATTATTTTGAATAGATTCAAAATTATATCTAACATAATTATCATAAGAAAATTTAATAACTCCAATTTTAGTAACAAAAATTCTTTCAATACTTTTAAAACTAAAATGATTACAATTATTCTTAGCAAAATATTCAGTTAAATTAAATTTAACTCTACTATCACTTCTATTTCTAATTTCATGATTTAATAATAATTGTTTGAAAAATCTAACAGAAGAATAATTAAAAATATCTCTTGGTAATTTAATTAAAGGCGTAACAACTTCTTTACAAATAATACAATAGCCATAACAAAAAATATCAATTAAATAATCAACATTTGAAGTTTCTTTAGATTCATAATTATTATATTTTGAAAATTCTGTACTTCCTTCTCTATCAATATATCCTAATACTTTATCTAATTTACATTCTGAAGTATTATTCTTTAAAAAATTAATTTTAATTCTTGCACCAATATTTGAATATAAATAATAAAAATGATCACTTTTTAATTTCTTACATTTTTCACATTTATAATTCTTTTCAGCACATAAATCAAGAATAAATTTTCCCATTGGTTTATCTAAATTATCATCATTTGAATAAGCAGAAAGTTTTAATTCTTCAGGATTGCCACAAATATAATTTATCATTTTTAAAATTGAATTTTCACTAAATTCTTCACTATTAATATTATTTGTATTTGTAGGACTAATTTCACCATTATTTAAATTACTAAATGATAATTCATCTATTGAAAGTGTATTACTTTGTCTTTCTTTTAAGAATTGTTCATTTAATTCTTTATTATTTTTTCCATTTAATGGATTGTCTGTAAAGTTAAAGTTAAAAAATTGATTTTCTCCATTTAATTTTTTTGTTCCTACACACATTCTAATTTTTATAAAAAATAATTCTACTTTTCCTTTAATTATATTTGTTATATCAAATCCATTTTTAAAAAATTCTTCACCTTTATTTTTTTTTAAAAAATTTGAAGTACTTATATTTAATGAACTTAAATGAGAAGATACTAATTTCAATGGTTTTTCAAATTTTTTTTGAAAATCTGATTGACGAAAAGGTGATAAAGAAATTAAATTATCTAAATTTTCATTTCTTTTTATGAAATCAACATTATCTGTATTATTTCTACTTATTAAGAAATTATCATTGATTCTATCTAAACTTTTTTTTGGATTTATTGATTTTGGTATTTCACAAAATAAATAATATAATACAGTTTTTTGTAAATAAAAATCTCTTATTGTAACTAAAATTTTTTGTTTTAAAATACTTTTTATTCTATTTAAATCATCTTTCTTTGGTCCAGTTAAAACAATTGATTGAAATAAAATATTATCATTATCTTCAAAAGTCATTAAATAATAATCTTTATTTTTTATTTTATCTTCCATATTTTTATTATTAGTTGTTATCTTTATTTTTTCTACATTAAATTTTTTACATTTACCTAAAATAACATTTCCATTTAAATCATCAATTGATTTTAATACATTTGTTTTAGTACATCTTGCAATTCTTTTTAAAGACCTTGATTTAACATTTATAACAGCAAAAATAATTTTATTTTTTTTCAAAAACTCATTTTGTAATTCATAATCAATATTTTTATTAACTATTATTAAATTAGCTTCTAATGAATCAATTTTTTTCAGAATTTTTTCAACAAAAAATGGTTTTTGAATATTAAATTTAGAAAAATCTCTATTATGAATAGGGCCAACAGATTTATTAAAATCTAATCCACAATCAAAAAGTAAAATTTTAGGATTTTCTAAAGGAGGTTTCATTTTTTTTGAAGCTACATTTTTTCTTAAAACATAACCATCAATTAATCTACATTTTGATTGATCTTTATATATTAATTTTTTAATTTTTATATAATCATTTATATCTAATGAATCTTTTAAATCTCGAAATGATGGACTTAATTTACTTATTGCTTTTGTTATTAATTTAAATAATATTTGAAACCAATCATCATAAAATTGTGTTCCTTCTCTTTGTAATATTGTTTCTAAAAAGTTTTTTACTATTGTTTCATAATTGGTTTCTATATTTTTTTTTATATGATCTTCATTTTTTTTATCTTTTAATGATAAAAATTTTATACATTCTTCATTTTCTTTCTTTGCTTTTTTACAATATTCGATAAGACAATTACTCTCTGATTTTGAGGATTTTTCCTTTTGAAGTAAATTTAAATAAAACTCCATATTTGAATATATTTAAATATCTTTTAATCATTTAAATTATTTGATGCTTATTCAAATTTCCATTAAATATTTATTTTATTTTAATTTTTTAAAAATCATTTAAATTTATTTTCTATATCCATTTTCTATATTTTTCTATAAGGTTTTTTACAAGATTATTTTATTATTTTTTTTAAATTTAAAAATACTTAAATTTAAATTTTATATATTGTAAATATGTCACGAATGAATGTTAATAGAAAAAAATTTATATCCCAATCAATGAATAATTCTAAAATAAATGATGATACTTATTCTTCTGAATTAGATATTTTTAAAAATTATAATAATAAAAAATTAAATAATAGAACAGTAAACTCTAACTCAAGTTACAAACAAAATAAAAATCAAAATAATAAAATGCTCTATTATCAACTTTTATATAATAGCCCAAAATATATTAATATGATAAAATTAAAAGAATCAATTATAAGGAATAGTAAATCTCCTTCTTTAAAATTCAATTCTCCTAATCAATGTAGAAAAAATCGTTCTTCATCAATTGATAATTTAGATAACTTTTTTTCAAAAAATAATAATGAATTCAAAAATTGTAAAAAAGAAAATAAAAATAATATAGTGGATAAAAGAAAAAAAAATACAATTAATGATAATAATAATTTAATTAAAAAATATAATTTTAATAAAGAAAAACTTTTTAAATCCCCTTCAAAAAAAAATATATTTATTAAAAAAATTAATGATAATTTATCATCTTTTCTTTCAAGATCTAATAATATATCTTATACAAATTATTCAAATTTTAATTCAAAATTTTTTACTTATTTAAATGCTTTTGATAATTATATTAAATTAATTTCTTGTAAAGAAGAAAAAGATTTATTACAAAAAATAAAAGAAGGATTTAAAACAGTTTTTAATGCGTATAATAAATTTAATCAAAAATTAATATTACTAAATACACAAATAAAAAAGGATTTTCAAACACTTTTTAAAAAAAAAGCAAAAAAAAAAGAAAATTCAAATAAAAAAATATCAAATAATAAAACAAATGAATCAATTCAAATTTCAAATTTAAAAAAATCTAATTCATCCATTTATTCTAATCAACAATTAAAAAACAATTCAATATTTATAAAAAGTAAAACAATGGTTAACTCAAAATCAAATTCTAATAATAATTCAATTAATCAATCTGATGATAATATAAATTTAACTGATTTAGAATCAATAACTTTTTGTGATAAAATTAAAATGAAACAAATAAATAGTTATAATCATATCCCAAGATTAGATTTATCATTATTTAACAAAAAAAATACATTATATAAAAGTTTTTTAAATAAAATAAAATCAAAAGATATTAAAAAATCAAAATAATTAATAATTTTTTTTTAAAAAATTAGTCTAATTTAAAATAATGAATTAATTAAACATTTTTTAAAAACCCAAGTTTACAAAAAAAATGAATGTTAAACTATTATTAATTTATGCATTATGCATTATAAATATAATAAAAACAAATCCTTGTACAGAATCAAATTATAAACAATATTTCTCAAAATGTAATAGAACATCAAACAAAAGAAATATAACAATATATAAAGATTCAGAATGTGAAAATCCAGACAATAAAACATTAAAAGAAAATGAACTTTTATTATTATATTCACAATTACCAACATTTGAAATAAATTGTAATAAAGAATGTAAACGAGGAGAAAAAATAATATATAATCCTTTAACAAATGAATTAAATTGTATTATTTGTCCAATTAATACATATTTTAAAGGAAGTGATTATAAAGTAATTTCAAATTGGAAAAAATCTGATTTAAAAAAATTTAGTTTTAATTGTTATGCTATTGATTATAATGGTTATAAAATAAATGAAGATTGTACTGGATTAAGTATTAGTAATGATAAATCAATGTTAATGAGTGGTGAATTAATTGGTGATCAAATTAAATATTTTCTTCATGTTCTTTTTTTTTTTAATGCTCAAAATTATGGTAGATTTATTTTAAAATATAGAAAAGATTCATATGAAATTAATGGTTTTGTTAATGGAAATTTTAAATTGTTTTTTGATTATAAATTAATTACAATTGACAATGATAAAAATAATGATTGGATTACTATTTCTCAAGATTTTTCTCCTGGAGAACATGAATTTGTAATTTTTTATTGGTATATTAGATATAATAATAATAATAAATTGAATTTTTATATTGAAAATTTAGAAATTATTGGTATTGAAAATAATTCATTTGAATGTCAATCATGTGAGAATTTAAGTTATGAAGATGGAAATGAAAATTGTTTCTTTTGTCAAAAAGATTATTATTTTGATGTTCAAAGTAATAAATGTATTAAATGTAAAAATGATGAATTTTCAATTTCAAATAATAACAATCAAAATAAATGTTTTAAAAAAGTAAAATGTAATGAATTTGATTATGAAATTACTGAATTAGGAAATTGTGTTAATAACAAAAAAAATATTACTTTAAGTCCTATTTACCCTATTTATTGTAATAATTATGAAGAAAAAATAGTAAAAGAAGTTTCTTGTAATGATAAAAAATTAAATATAGAAGGAAGTGAAAATTGTAAACCTGGAATGATATATACATCTTATTTTGAATATAATTTTAAAGATATTTTAATTAATAATTTCTTTGATAAAAATGATGGTTTTAAATCAAATGAAAAATATATTTTCATAGGAAATTATTTAAATGATGCTCATGAAAAAATTCTTCAAAAATCTATTCATTTTAAAACATCAGGATATATAAATATAAAATTAGATTTAAATTTAGATGAATCAGAAATATTTAAAATAAAAATAAATTCAAATACAGAAATATTAACAGGAATATCAAAAAATTTAGAAAAAAAATATACAGTAAAACCAGGAGAAGTATCCTTATCATTTATATATGAAAAATCATCAAATTATTTAAAATTTGAAAATTCAATAATAATAAAAGAAATAATAATATATGGAAGTGAAATATCAAAAGATGTAATATTAATAAAATGTCCAAAAGGAACCATATCAAAAGATCAATGTTTACATTGTGTTTATTGTAGTGAAAATGAAATTCCAAATGATAACCAAACACAATGTATAAGATGTAAAAATGGATTACATTCAATAATAAATGATGAATATAAATGTATAGAATGTCCTCCTTATACTTATTATGATGGTAATAAATGTTTATTAAATGAAGTTATATTTCAAGAAAATAATAAATTAAGATTTAATTTATATCCTATTAAAGAATATATTTTTAGATTATGTAATGATCAAAGTGGTTTATTATGTTATGATAATTCATTTATTGGTCCAATTAGTAATTTTTATGAAAAGGAAAATTCAAATCAAAGAAATTTATTTTTTATTTCTCTTTTTGAACCTAAAAATATTAATATTACTGATTTTACTTATGATGAAGATTCAACTAGTATTAAAAATGGACATATTTTTGGTTTGTTTACTGTAAATCAACCTCAAATCACTAATGAAATTTTTATAAATCCTAATTTAACTTATAATAATACAAAATTAAAAAAAAATTTAGGTAAATCAATTAAAAAAATTGAAATTATTGACCAAAAAATAAATACTTTTACTGAATTAGGTTTATTAATAGAATTTAATGAAGGTGATACATGTATTAGTGATAAAACTAAAAAATATAAAGTTTATTTATATTTAAAATGTAATAAATTTGAAATTTCTACACCAAAATTAATTAATATTAAAGATAATAATTGTACATATGTTTTTGAATGGATTTCATCTTATGCTTGTAAAAATTGTATTGTTCAAGATTTAATAACTTATGAAAAAGGAACTTGTAAGAATGGAATAAGAAAAATAATTTTTGAACCAAATGAATCTTGTTTAATTTTTAACATAACAGGAACTCAATTAAAAGGAAATGAAATATATTATGATGAATTATTATCTAATTCAGAAAGTAATTTATATCAAAATATAATAGGTATTAAAAATAGTAATAATAGAAATTTAGATACAGTTAGATATAAAAATAGTGATTTTGATTTTGATTACATTGAAAGTAATATATATACTCAAAAATGTAGTTTTTTTGATAATATTGATGATTCTTGGAAAAAATATTTATTACTTATTCCTTTATTATATTTAATAACTTTTATTGGTGTTGTGATATATTGTTGTAAATATAAAAAAATGAAAGATAAATATCAAAGATTAAGTACAAATCCTAATAAAACTCATAACGTGGAAGTTAAACATCTTTCTGAAATTAAAATATCTAATAAATAAAAATTTAAATATTGGAATTATATTTAAATATTGGTTTTTTTTAAATATTATTTTTACTTAATCTTTTTCTATTTTTTTTCTTTGAATTCATTTCCTCATCATAAGTTTCTTTAAATGAATATGTATGAGCTTCTTTTTTAGTTTTTCTTTCATTAAGTTCTTTAACAACAATCTTTATATTTTTAGTAGTTTTAAAAAAAGTCCTAAATATTTCATTTTTTAAACTTAATCTTTTTTTAGATTCTAATTGTAAACATCCAGTAATTAATCTTAAAGAATCTTCAGTTACTTCAAAAATATCATCAATTCTATAAGAATTATTATCATTTATTTCAGGATTATCAATTTTAACTTCATAAGGATTTCTTCCAAATAAAATTTGATATATAATAAAACCTAAATTCCATATATCTGATTTTGTAAATTCAATAATTTCAGTTAATTCATCTAAATTTAATGTTTTTTTTTCTTTAATAATTTCTAACACTTCATCTTTTTTAATTAATTGATTAAAAATTTCAGGAGCAAAATAAGAATAATTACTATAATTATCTGAATTAGAATATATTTTTAATACAGTTATTAAATCACTTAAAATTGGATTTATACATTTTACTTTTTCTGGTTCTTCATAATAATACATATTATTTATATCAAGTAAACCAACTGCATATAATTTAACACTATGAATATCTTCAATCATACTTATAATTGAACAAATAATTTCTCTAAATTCTATTTCTAATCCTTCACCAAAAGATTTTTCTGATGTTTCAACAATATAATCATTTAATAAATAATTCATTTTTTCAGTAACAAAATATAAATATTCATCATTTTCAATATAATCTATCATTTTTAATATATTTTCTCCTTCTAATTTATTAAAACGTTTATATTTATCTTCTATTGATTTATATATTGAAGACATAATATTTCTATCTATTTCGTCATCAAATAATGTTTTTTCAATATATTTTTTACTAAATGAAAAAATTGAATAAGGTTCCTTTGTTAAATTATATTTTGATTTATTATTTTTATCTATCATTTCTATTGCTTTAACCGCAGTTAAAAAACTCATATATTCATAATTTGCAATTTCATTTATTATATAATAACAATTTGAATTATTAGATATTATTCCTCTTTCAATTATTTCTTCATTATAATTTTCTAGATTTGACATTTAAATAAAAAATTATTAATATAAAAATATGCAATTAAGGCAAAAAAAATTTGAAGGAAATGGAATTGTAAAAAGGAATATAAATCAATCAAAAAAAGATTATAATTCGAAAATAAGTGCATATAAAATAGAATACCAAATAAATAATCAAATGATTAATAATTCAACACTCTTAGATTTAAAATCAAATAATAGTACTATTAATAATCCAAATCATAATTATAACAATAATAATAATAATATAGATAATATAAATTCAGAAGAAATATTTATTTCCCCTTCAAATAAAAATAATATTAAAAAAGTAGTAGGTTTTAATTCAAATGAATTAAAAGTAAATAATGTTATAAATTATAATTATGTAGAAGGATATAATAATGATAGAATAGTAGTAAAAAATAATAATAAAGATAATACAGTTCAAATTGAAATAAAATCAATTATAAGAGGAGAACCTTTTCCATCAAGTGCTGCTTATATTGTTTTATTTACTAATTTTTTCCTTCCTGGTATTGGAACAATGATTGGTACTTCTTATATAACTGATCCTAAATTAAAAGCAAATTTTTGTTGTTCAGGATGTTTTCAATTAGTTATGACTCTTATTTTAATTGGTTGGTTTTTAGCTTTATGTGATTCATGTTTTTTTCTTGGGGCTTCTAAATCAAATTTGAGTTTTGAAGCTTATTATGAAAAAACAAAAGTTTTGAAATAAAAAAAAATAATAATAATAATTTAAATTTTTATAATATTTTTTGATTATTAGTGTATATATTTTACGTATTATTTTTTATTTAAAAAAAAATTTCAATTTAAAAAAAACTAATTTTTTTAAACTCAAATTTAAAAAATGAATTTTTCAAATATAATAAACTACTCAGGTCTCTTTTCATTTTCCCCAAACTCAACATTTCTTTTAATAGCAAAAAATACATCATTAATTATATATTCAACATCAACATTATTAATAACTCATAAATTTGCATTTCCAAATCAAATAACTCAAATAGAATGGTCACCAGATTCAACATTAATTTTAATATCTTTTTTCAAAAATGGTTTATGTGAAATTCGTTCAGTAACAAATCCAAATTGGATTTGTTCAATTAATCAATCTCAAAGTGGTATAATTTATTCAAGATGGACTCCAGATAGTAGAAAAATAATAATAACAAATGATTTTAATGTAAGATTATCAATTTGGTCATTAATAGATAAGTCAACAGTTTATATTAATGGACCTAAATGTGAAAAAAAAGGAATATCATTTAGTTCTAATGGTTATTTTATGGCTTTGGCAGAAAGAGATAATTCAAAAGATTATATTGGTGTTTATTTTACTGGAGATTTTTCTTTAGTTTCTAGATTTAATGTTGATACTTTTGATTTAAATGATATTTCTTGGTCTAAAGATAATACTTCTATTGTTGTTTGGGATAGTAATTTAGAATGTAAATTTTGTATTTATAGTCCTACTGGAAATTTAATTAAAATTATTCAACCTTATAAATATGGTTTAGGAATTGAAGATGCTAAATTTTCTATTAATTATCATTATTTTTTAATTGGGTTTAATGATGGAAATATTAGAATTTATAATTCAATTACTTGGAATTTTGTTTATGAATTAAATCATAATATTAATATTTTACAAGAAGATTCTTTTGTTAATGTTTTTAAAGAAGAAGAAATAAAAGGGAAAAATAAATTTTCTAAATATAAAGAAGGAACTTTCCCTTTTAAATTAAGTAATGTTAATTTTAAAGGAATTGGTACAATTAGTCAAATTGAATGTAGTTTTGATTCAAAATTAATAGCAAGTAGAAATGATAATATTCCAAATGCAGTTTTTATTTGGGATATAAATTCATTAAAATTAAACACTGTAATAGTTCATATAAAAAATGTAAAAGATTTTAAATGGTCACCAAAAGAAAATATATTAATTATTGTTACAGAAAATGAAAAATGTTATGTATTTTCATTATATAATGTTTATTTAGTTGAATTAATAAGTGATTCTCAAAAAGCATTTCAAGCAAATTATATTAAATGGAATAATGATGGTGAAAGTTTTATAATTTCTGATAAAAAGCAAATGATAATAGGTCATCCTTTAAAACAAGGAAATAATCAAAATTTAAATAATGATGAAGAAAATGATAATTTTAATAATGAAAATCAAAATGATAATGAAAATATAAATAATAATAATATAAATAATAGTAATCAAGATTTTAATGATGAAAATGAAGAAGAACCAGAAAAAGAAGATGATATTCCAAAACCGTTAAATATATCAAATAATAAAAAATAATTAAATTTTTAATTAATAAAAAAAAATTTCTTTTTTTTTTAAAAATTTAAAAAAAATCATATTAAAAAAATAAAAAAATGATACTTCAAGAATCAAAAAATCTTCGTTTAGTAGGAATAGATACAGAATCAGCAACAGCAGTAAATTTAGCATTAGAAGAATTAAGAAAAAGTTGTGATGACTCAGATGAATTAAGTTTAATAGGAGTTTTATCAGAATATAATGAAGGAAATAAATATTTTTATGTTACTTTAGCAAAATTTAATGGACATGAAATTAATTTAATAAAAATTACTCTTGAATATGGAATTGAAACTCATGGAAATTTAATTGTTAAAAATACTGAAGAATTACAAGATACAAATTATGAACAAACTGAAGAAGAATTAAAAAAAATTAAAAATGCTGTTACTGAAAATGCAAAAGAAAGAAATATGAAATTAGAAAAAATTATTTCTTGTGTTAGTTTTGAAAAAAATCATTATGTTATTTGTAATGCTACTTGTGATAATATTTTTATGATTTTTGTTCTTGATAAAATGATGAATGGAAATTTTACTGTTGCGTCATCTAATGTTGTTGGTTAAAAAATTTTTTTTTTAATGAGAAATTTATATTAATTTTTATACTTTCTTTTATTATTTTTATTTAAAAATTTAAAAAAATTTTTTTTTAAATTCTTTATTTTTAATCAATAAGAATAAATTAAATTTATTTTTTTTTTTAATATTATTAAAATAATAAATTAATATATTATTAATATTAATAAATAAATAATAATATTAATAATATGACAATATTATTTTATTTGATGAGGAATTTCAATCTCAACATATTTTTTCTTATTTTCAATTTCTTTCTGAATTTCTTCTTCATATTCTTTTTTATCTTTATATATTAAAACAGTAAATCCATTACAACAAATAATATTAGAAAGAGCTTTATTATTTTTATTATCATCAATTTCAAGTTTAAAATTCCAAATTAAAGGTTTATAACTAAATTCACAATCATAATTTCCAATTTGTTTATTATCATTTTGTCCAAAACCATAAATATTATTATTTTCTAATAAAACAATAGTATGAAAAGCACCACAAGAAACACTTTTAACATCAACATCTTTTTCTTTTTTTCCAAAATCAACAAATTTAACTTCAGTTGTGTAATTATTTTCACTTTCATAACCTAATTGACCAAAATCATTTAAACCAAAAGTCATTAAAGAATATTTTATCTTATCTATATTTTCAACTATTAAACAAAAATGATGAAAACCACATTCAATATCAATTATTTTATATTTTAAATTATCATATTCTATTTTTTCAGGTTTGATTAAATTTGGAAAATTTTTATCATAATCATAAAATGGATTTCCCCAAATATAACAATTACCAAAATTAGTTAATATTATTCCACTTGACCATCCTAAACAAATTTTTTCTATTTTATCTTTTTCATTTATTTCATTTATTAAAGTTGCTTTTTTTGGAATAAAATTAATTATTATATTATTTTCTCTTCCTAATTGATTATTACTATTATTTCCCCATGAATAAAAAATATCTTTTGAATCTTTTGCAAAACAAAAATCACTTCCACAAAAAATATCTTTTATGAATATTTTTTCATTTTCAAAATATTCTATTTTTGTTAATTTACTATTACATTTAATTCCTTCTATTATATTTGAATTTTCATTTAATAATTCATATCCTAATTGTCCTTTATTATTTTTTCCTACTGAATAAATTTGACCTTCATTATCTAAAAATAAAGTAAAACCATCACCACATGAAATTTTTTTTATTTGTTTTGGAAGAAGTGGAAATGAATATTTTTCATTATTAAAAATTAATTTGTTTTTAAATAATTTTGTATAATTAGATGGTTCATATGAAATAATTGAAAAATTGTTTATGAAATCATATTTATCATTTGGTTTGAATTTTTTTGAAAATGTATAATTATCATTTTTACCATTTGCTAATTGAAATGTGTTATTTAATCCCCATGAATATAAAATACCTTTATTGTCTATTCCAAAACATTGAAAATGTTCACAAAATATTTTTATAAAATTTAAAGGACGTGTTAAATGTGTTATATTACCATATGAATTATCTCCTTTTGCTAATATTGTTAATACTTTTTTATTTTTTAGATTTGGATTAATTAATTCATTTCCCATTTAAAAGGTATTTTAATTTTATAAATAAATAAATATATTAAAAAGAATAAATAAAAATAAAATATAAATATAAAAAAAATTAATTTTAAAAATGAATTCAAAGAAATCAAATCAAAAACCAATGAAGAAATTAATGTTAAAAAGAAATGCATATAATGCAAAATCAAATAGTCCAATAATAAATACTCAACATAATAGAAATGATTATCCTAATTCTAGTCAAAAAAGTTCTCCAAATAATAGATATTCATATAAAGGAAAAGATTCTCTTAATTCTACTGCAACTAATAATACTCATAATAGTTTAAATAAACAATCTATTAATTTTTCTGAAAAAGGGAAAAAAGAAAATGATGATTTGTATTATATTGAAATTTTAAAAGATAAAAATAATAAAAATGTAAAATATACAATTGATAATAATACTATAATTGATATTAAAGATGGAAAAAAATATATTTTTGATCAAATTTTTTATGAAAATCAAGAAAATGATGTAATTCAAGGTTTAATGAAATATAAAAATTTAATTATTGATATAAATTTAAAAGTTTGGAAAAGTAAACAAAGTAATTTAATTTATAAAGATGGTTTAATTCAAAAAATAATTTTAACTTTTTTGTCAAATGAAAAAAATATTAATTGCAAATTTTTAGCAATTAATAATGATAAAATAATAGATTTATTAAAAGATAACTATGAAATTTTAATGAATGATAAAATTGAAATACAAAACATTCCATTTGTAGAATTAAATAATCATAACAATTTAAATTCAATTATAAATACAAATATTCAAATAATAAAAGATACATATTTTATTTTTCAAATATTCAAAAATAATTCATCTAAAGAAGATAATTATATAACTTTTATATTTCATGAAAATCAAAATATAAATGATAAAATAATTACATTTATAAATAATAATCAATTTACAATTATCCATTTCTTTTCATTATTAAACTTTTTTGAAATAATACCATATCTAGATAAAAATATCATAAAAAAATTAAAATTACAAGAAAAAGATTCATCAATTAATTTAATAACAACAAAAGGAAAAATAAATCAAACAAGTTTTTCACCTTCATATTCAAGAGGACCTAATGAAAATAACACTCCAAAATATTCAATTAATTCAAAAGAAACAATATTAAATATATTAATAGAAGAAAATAAAAAATTAGTAGAAGAAAATCAAAGATTGAAAGATTCATTAAATCATATAAAAGAAGAAATTTTATTATTAAAAGAATTTTTATCAATAAAACCAAATGAACTTTTAGTTCAAGAAAATAATAAATTAATAGAAATAAATAAAAAATTAAATGATTCAGCCCATTCATATATTCAAAGAATTGATAATATAGCATATGAATTAAATAATCTTGATACTAAAGTTTATACTTTTGATGATGAAAATTTTTGGAATTTATCAAAATCATCTATTATAAATTCTGAAAAAGAATACTTTAAAAATTTTAGAAAAAATTTCGATAATTATTTTAAAGAAATTGCTAATCTTCCTCAAAATACTTTATCTAGTTATACAAGAAATTATAAATATTTTAATTCTTTAAAATCTACTTTTAATTCTTTTAATTGTTTCATGGATACTATTATGAATAATAATTTTCATAAAATTTTTGAGTTTTCTCCAAATCAATTAATGAAGAAAACTCTTGAACTTTTATTTGTTAATTTATATTATGAAAAAATGCTTTTTGAATTATTTAATCATTGTATTTATGAAAATAGGAAATTAATTTTTAATGATTTTTTAATTGATAAATTAATTGAATTATATTCTTTTGATAATAAATTTAGTGATAAATTTGATGAAATTAAAAAACATTTAAATTCTTATGGAGAAGATGTTGAAATGTTTATTGATAATTTAACAAAGGAAAATAATGTAAAATTAAATGAATTTATTACAATTTTAGAAAGTTTAATTTCTGATTCAGGATTATTAAAAATTGTTAATGAAAATAATATTAACAATCAAATAAATGATACAAATCAAAAAGATAGTAAAATAATTAGTAATTGTAGTAGTATTAATAAAGATTCATTCTTTGGTTATATTAAAAATGAAGAATGTCCTGAAATGATATTTGATGAAGAAGATAGTAATATAAATAATGATAAATAAAATATTTACATTTAAATATAAATAATAATTTTTTTTAATAAATTAAATTTCTTAATTTAATATAACAAATGTAATTCAATATTTTAATAAAAAATTATTTAAAAATTTAATAAAATTGAAATTTTAATGTTGTCATTGAACAAACATTGAAAGGAAAAAATAATAAGTGTTATTCTAATTTTTTCATTTGTTCTTCTTGAGAAATTTTAATAATGAATAATTAATGTATATAATAATACATTTAAATTATTGAAAAAATAATGGTTAAATAAATTTCTTTATTTTAATATTTTATAAATATTGATATATTAAACACTTTATTTTACATATTTTAATTAAATTATTTCGTTTTTTATATTTTCACTATAAAAAATATATAAATGATGATTTTTATACAAATTGAATAAGAATAAAAATTTTAATTCAAAGTAATTTTCCTTCAAAATTATTAAATAATTTAAATAATATTAACATCACTTGTGTATACAAGAGAAAAATAAAAAATTGTTAATTCAAAATATATGGTTATTAAAGTAAAAAAACTCAAAAAACCAAGAAAAAAATCATATAAAAACCATAAAAAAGGCAAAAAAAACTTAAAAAGTAATAAAACCGAATATTAAAAATGAAAAAAGCCAAAAACTAAAAAAGAAAAAAAAACAATATAAACCCACAAAAAAAAAAAAAAAATATAAATCATAAAAAAATGGATCCAAGACGTGAAAGAACCTACTTAATGTTCAAACCAGACGGATTACAAAGAGGATTAGTTGGAGAAATAATGTCTCGTTTAGAAAAAAAAGGATTCAGATTATTAGCAATGAAATTAACAAAAGCAACAAAAGAAATTTTAGATAAACATTATGCAGAACACATTGGAAAACCATTCTTTGAAAAATTATGTAAATACATTATGAGTGGACCAGTTATTTGTATGGTTTGGGAAGGTAGAGATATTGTTAAAACTGCAAGAAAATTAATGGGAGCTACTAATCCTCTTAATGCTGAACCAGGTACAATTAGAGGTGATTATTGTATTGATTCTGGAAGAAATATTATTCATGGTTCTGATTCTGTTCAAAGTGCTGAAAGAGAAATTGCAATATGGTTTAAACCAGAAGAAATCTTGGAATATAAGAGAGAAGTTGATACTTGGATTTATGAAGATCCTCTTTAAATAATATTATATTTAAATTATGTTAAAGAATTTTCAAAAGGGTGTTTTTTTATATTTTGTTTTTTTTTTTTTTTGTTTTTTTTATTTTTTATTTTATTTTTTTTATTTTAATTTTTTTAAAGGGTTTTTTATTTTTCATATTATGATTATATATATTTTTATTTGATTTTTTTGTTTTTTTATTTGGGCTTTTTGTTTTATTTTTTTTTAAAATTTTTTATTTATTTTTTAATTAAATAATTTTTATTTCATTTAAAAAATGTAGGAAATTTGTCTTTTAATCAGAATTATTTAATCATTATTATTACAATATTATTTAAATATATATTTTTATTTTTTAATACTGATAAATAAATTAATAGAAAAGATTTTTATTTTTTTCTTTAATTATTCAAAATTATAAAACTTTTTCACTATTTTTTAATGTATTATATTATTTTTCAAAAATTAATTTGTGATTCAATTTTTCAAGTTATTTTTTCTTTTTTATCTTCATACTTTCTTATTTATTATCTTTATTTAGTTCTTCTTAATTTTCTTTCTCATTTTTAATCTTCTTTATTTTTATATCCTTCTTTCATTATTTGCAACTTCTTCATTTATTCATTATTTTTCTTCATTTTTTCATTTTCTTTATTTAATATTAATAAAATTTTATTTGAAATTATTTAAAAATAAAAATGATATAAAATATTAAATTATTATAAAATTTGAATTAAAAAATTATATTTAAAATCATATTATATATTAACAACTAGTTGACTCAGAATTTAAATTTGAGTTATTTGATTTTAATTTATTTAACCACTGTCTATAAATAAAAGGATATTTATTTTTTAATTTATAAACAATATTTTGAAGTTCATTGATACTTTGATTTAATTTATTATCTTTATTTTCGAATGATTTATCAATTTTTTTTTCTTGAGATGATATATTTTCAATTTTAAATATACTTTTTTTAGTTTTAATTTCATCATTTATTTCTTTATCAAATAACTTTAACATAATTTTAACAAATTCTAAATTTATTTTTAAATTTTTTAAATGTTCAAAATTAATCTTTTCCATATTATTTAGTTTATAATTTGTAAAATAATTAAATAATACCTCTTAATTTTGTCCCTTAGTGCATTTAATAGATTAGAATTAAATTAAAATTAAAAAAGAAAAACAATTCCTTTTTATATAAATTTGAATTACTTCTATTAATTTTTTGTTTATATTCTTTTTTGTATATTTTATTTTTTTCCCTTTTATTAATTG